>CAUYPK010092104.1:0-38258 GCA_963574355.1 Loris lydekkerianus | reverse complement strand
TCTAAATACATCCGGCAAAAACATGGCATTTGCGTAAATCATCCTGAAAGTTTTATTAAGATTTATTTAACAGCCTCTTGACTTCATTATCTATGGGAATTTGGGTGTCTTACAAAATAAACTTATACACATGGATCTCGCCCATTATTTTTTTTGTTGCTGTTGTCTTGGTTGTTTTAATTGGCCTGGGGCACTATTTTAGTAGATAGTTCATTCATCTGTCAGAGATGAATTGAGTGAGTAGTGTTTTTTGTTTTGTTTTTTGGAGACAGTCTGAAACTTTCACCCTGGGTAGAGTGCTATGGTGTCATAGCTTACAGCAACCTCTAACTTGGGCTCAAGCGATCCTTTTGCCTCCATTTTTTTTCTATTTTCAGTAGAGATGGGGGTCTCACTTTTGCTCAGGCTGGTCTTGAACTTGTGAGCTCAAGCAGTCCACCTGCCTCAGCCTCCCAGAGTGCTAGAATTACAGGCGTGAGCTAGTGTTCATTTTTCATACCGATAATTCTGTAATCTAACTTTACTTGCTCTATAGTTATCTGAGACCTTGTTTTGACCTTATAAGAATTTTATTATAATTCTGGAAGGAAACTGTATTGATTGCATCATTTGGTTCCTGGTGTCTGTCCTTGATAATTTCTGATTGCCTTGCAGAGCTCTGAGGAGCAAGAGTGCAGCGATGAAGCTTCTCAGGAAGATGAGGGGTTTATGGGCATGTCTCCTCTCTTACAAGCCCATCATGCTATGGAAAGAATGGAAGAGTTTGTTTGTAAGGTAAGATTGCAATTTCTTACCATGTTTATGCTATTATTTAACCCTTCTTAAATAGGAACCTTTAAAGAGAGTGGGAGTGCCTTAGCTTTTGGTTTGCTCTGGGGAAGATATATGGCAAAGTGGGATAGAGGCAGAGGCAGTCTCATGACTTTAACCTGTTCAAGACACAATACATTTGTTTGCTTGTAGTAGCTATAGGAAAATTCTGATCAAACTAGAATATGGAATTAGGAAACAAACCTTTCACTGATACAGGTTAACAGGGTAAATGTCATACTGATAATTTTGATAGGACAGGATGAAGCAAAATTGGAAGTGATTGGTGCCTGACCTATCTTGAATACAATAGTAGAACCTCTGTAAGTTGACCACCCAAGGGACTGTCACAAACTGGTCAATATATGGAGGTGGTCAGCATAAGAAATTAGACCTACTGTACTAACATGTACATGTCTGGTCTATGAAAATTAGATCAACTTGAAGTGGTAAGTGTAGGGAAGTGGTTAATTATGGAAGTTCTACTATGTTAAAATACCATTCCCAAGTCCCTTGAATCTGTTCTGTTGTTTGACTGCAATGGCAAATGTTCTATTCTTTCTAGGGATTATGTGGGTAATAAAACTACTCTTGAGATAGAAATTTGCCAGTTCTCATGCACATCTGCTATTTTCAGTACAGCTTGTATGTTTTCTGTCTCTAAGATTTTTCTTCCAATTTGTTGTCTTATTCCCTAGGGTCTATGATGGAATTTCTCCCCCCTCAAATGGTAATTAGAATTGAGTTTGTTTGCTTAGGGAAATTAGAGACACTGATAGGTACTTAATTAATCAGATTAATAAGGGTCCTGGCCGGTATGATCATAGCTAACATAAGTCAGTCAGTGTGTATGTGTGTATAAATTCATTTATTAAACATTTCTGGAGAATTCTTGATTTTTATAGAGAAATTTTTGGGACATTTAGCTTTTCATGGGTTTTATGAAACCAAAACATTTTATGCATATGGTCTTAGATCCCAAAAACTAAATTTAGGTTTTCTACATTCATAATGATGCTGGAAATAATTGGGGTCAGCTAACTTAGAATACTATACCTTAGATTGAGGGATGAGAAGAGAACATTTTGATCTGAACATAGATGTCTAGACACTCCTTCCAAGACCAAGGGCTCAGTAGGGCTGGCTGTGGTGCCTAAACATTTGTGGGTCTAAAGTCCTGGAAATTTTAAGCAGTGTTTGAAAATTGGTGAAGAAAAAGCCAAGCAAACAATAGATCCATTCTAATGATTACTGTCTCAGAAGAATTAGTACAGAGGGATACAAATGATAGATTTTGATTTTCAAAAAGCAAATTTGTTGTGAAGAAATCCCTCAAGGTTGAAAATTTAATGTCTGGTTCATTAGGGAATTTTAATATTTATAGATCAGGGGGGTACTGTATCTAACTTAACTGCCTATTTGTCTTCTCTTTCTGATCTCAGAGCAAAGTAAATTTTAATTTAACAGGTAATGGTAGAATAAGTAAGGAGAGGCATTTGTTTGCTGCAAAGTATGATTTATTGAAGAAAAAATGAATGTGGCAACTATCCCCCAGTAGTTTGCTGCGAGAGAAGGAAAGACACATCCTATTACATGGTGTTCTCCGGTGCGGCTCTACTGCTTGCAGCAGTGCAACTGAGCGCACTTGAAAATCAGCCGTGTCTAGTGACACAAGGGTTCTGTTCTTGGATTAGAAGCATGTAAACAGACAGTTTAAAACGAGGTGTGTTGTGACCTTGTTGGTGTACCTTCCTTTTTGGAAAAGATTTTCTTATAGAAATAAGGGAAATAAAATAAGTCTTTAGAGTTTCCAAGTTTGAGCTTGGTCTCTCTTTTTTTCTCAGACTTTAGTTTTTGCTATTTTATCAGCATAACCAGGCCATATGGAAATAGGAAGTGTGCCCAGGTAGGCTTTTTTCTTTTTTTTTTTGAGACAGTGTCTCAAGCTGTTGCCCTTGGTAGAGTACCGTAGCGTCACAGATCACGGCAACCTCCAACTCTTGGGCTTACGCGATCAAGTAGCTGGGACTACAGGAGCCCACCACAACACCTGGCTATTTTTTTGTTGTAGTTGTCATTGTTGTTTAGCTGGCTTGAGCTGGGTTCAAACCTGCCAGCCTCAGTGCATGTGGCCAGCACCATAACCACTGTGCTACAGGTGCCGAGCTACCCAGGTAGTTTTTTAAAAAATATAATTTTTGTGTATTATATGATTTAACATAAACCCAGTGGATCATTGCTAGGATGTTTGATATAGATTGTGTCTTTGTCAATCTTAAATACCTTTGGCTAGGTTGTGGTCCTATATTTTTATTCCAGGAAGTAGAGGTTATCTATTTGTATTGGCATTTAGCTGACTGAATATGGCTTCAAGTTTGAGAATGAAGGTGCAATGTCTTTTGAATGTGTCACTAATTGTAGTATGATCAGGAAGGTATAGCTCCATGGCTCAGTATCACTAGAATGTGTGTTTAAAAACAATGGGAAAAATCACTCTGATGTTATATATGTATATAACTGGTAAGAAACCCAGTATATTCTTTTCTGAATGTATTTATCTTCGTTTGTTAGTTCTTAATGAGGTTTTTGTTTCTAGTCCTTATCCTAAACATTGTTATTGTTACTAAATTTTAAGCCTGTTTAATTTTGTGAAGGCAAAAAGTGGAAACCAAATAAATACATGTATGTGTATAGAGAAAATATATATAAAAAAGGAAAACCAGCATATTCTTCCTGAATATAAAAAGGGAGCATTTGAATATTTGTGTGTGGTAACACAATAGCACTTTTAGTGCAGTCATAGCAGTATGGTTTTTACATGGTAAACTGCCTTGAAGATGTAAGGATTGTTTTCTGTTTTCTTGTTCTTAGAAAATAAAATTCTCTGGAATTAACACAGTAGCAACATTTTATAAAGTTAATCTCAAGGATGGTCTTTCCAAACTCAAATTAGACACAGAAAATTCAGTATCTTGGTCTCTCTCTCTTTTTATCCATAAAATCCTATGACAGATCTCATGAGTGGTAGTGCTATTAGCAGAAGACATTAAAAATCTATATTAGTCTTTTGGCATTATTTCATTTCATCCTATGTTAGGAACAAGCATGGAATGACTGGAGTAGCAGCAGTAACTGCAGGACCCCAAGTATTGAGTTGGAAGGTTGTGGGGAGCGGAGGGAGAGAGATCATTTGGATAGAGTGTTAAGAAGGCTGCATCTGTTCTTAAAGCATTAGTTTCACTTCCTTCCCTTAAGAGGTGGAGAAGGTATTACACAGAGGATCAGTTCTCTTACAAATGTTCACAATGAAGTAAGAAACCAGAGAACAGGAAAGGAATGGGCACAGTAGCTGATGAGTAAGAGCCAGTCTTTCTCTTTAGTAGAGAAGAGAGCCAAGTTTCTGTGGCTTAGCCCTGTCGTTTGTCACAGGATCCGGGGCGGGGGGGGAGGGGGGGGAGGGGTAGAGGTCATTGTCTGAAGGTGAATCCTGCTGATATATAGTTGGGCTCTTGTTTTATAGCGCAATACACTGGAAGGACTGCTGAGCCCACATTAATAGGAAGGTAGATCATTTGCCTTGCATTTTTTCTTACATCTTTCTTGTCTAGTAGAAGCAAGTTCAGGATTAAGTGATCCCTGTGGTGTCAGCTGTCCAGGTTGAGAGACATTAAAACGTGCAGAGTCCAGAGTTTGCTAAACTTTTTTTTTTTTTTTTGAGAGAGAGTCTCACTATGTCGCCCCTGGTAGAGTGCTGTTGCATTACATCTCACAGCAACTTCAAACTCTTGGGCTTAAGTGATTCTCTTGCCTCAGCCTCCCAAGTAGCTGGGACTGCAGGTGCCCACCACAATGCCTGGGTATTTTTTTTGTTGTAGTTATCATTGTTGTTCAGCTGGCCCGGGCCAGGTTTGAACCCGCCAGCCTCGGTGCATATGGCTTGTGCTGTAACCACTGTGCTCCCGGCACCAAGCCAATATTTGCTTTTTTAAAAATAAATTATTTCCCATTATAAAATAATATGGTAAGAGCTAGTTGTTTGGGATCAGTGTTGCTAAACTGACAACTAAAATCACAAAGATGTTTGATAATCCTGTAGTTCTAAGTACTCTGGAGGCTGAGGCAAGAGGATGTCTTGAGCCCATGAATTTGAGTTCAGTGTGAGCAACAAACAAGACCCTGTCTCTAAAAAAAAAAAAATCTTTAATAATATTCTTCTTCCAGGTCTGGGAAGGTCGGTGGCGAGTAATCCCTCATGATGTACTACCAGACTGGCTCAAGGATAACGACTTCCTTTTACATGGACATCGGCCTCCGATGCCTTCTTTTCGGGCCTGTTTTAAGAGCATTTTCAGAATACACACAGAGACAGGCAACATCTGGACACATCTCTTAGGTATGTAATATGATATTAGTGGTGTAATGAATTGATGATTAACTTTATTACTTTTTATTTTCATGTAATATTTGAGGGTAAGGATAGAACTTTAAAAATGTCTTGAGAGGGGAGGTGCCATTTTTGTTTTCTGAATTTCTAATTATGAATTTTCTCACTGGTGTACTCTTTGGTTATCCTAGTTTGTACTGTGTTTTAATTACAACTGAGTCATACTTTTTTCTACTAGATTTTTCAGACAGTGTCCTCAGACTGGACCAAAGAAAAGTTGCTATACAAAATATGGTACAACATCTTACTGCCACTCAGAGTATGGCATTATTTAATTAGAAGTAAGCTGATTTTTCAGAATCATTACGTAGAATATTCAGTTAAATTTCAACTTAACTTGAAGTAGAATGTGGACTGCAGTTCTTTTCCCCATCATGATTGTATATTAAAGAAAGAATATAGAAGGGAGAGAGAATAGTCTTTTCAGCAAATAGTTCCTGTGACAACTGAACCATATGTAAAAAAGTGAAATTGGAACCCAGCCGCATGCCATATACAAAAATCAATTCAAAGTGTATCAAAGACATAAATGTAAGAACTAGAACTATAAAACACTTAGGAGAAAACATAGATATAAATCCTTATGCCCTTGTATTAGGTGATAGTTTTTTAAACTTAACACCAAAAGCATAAGCAACCAAAGAAAAAATAGGTAAATTGGACTTTCATCAAAATAAAAAAGTTACATACATCAAAGGATGTTATCAAGAAAGTGAAAAAAGGCCAGGCATGGTGGCTTGCACCTGTAAATCCCAAAGCTTTGGGAGGCTAAAGTGGGAAGATAACTTAAGTCCAGGAGTTTTAGACCAACGATAAAATATACTACAAATACAAAAAAAAAAAAAAAAAAAAAAAAATATATATATATATATATATTGGGTGGGCATGCTGGTATGAACCTATAGTACCAGCTACTTGGCTGGCTGAGACAGGAGGATCACTGAGCACTGGACTTAGAGCTTGCTGTGAGCTATGGTAACGTCACTGCACTCTAGCCTGGGCAACACAGTGAGACTTTGTCTTAAAGGGGGGGGAAAAAGAAAATGAAAAGACAACCCATTGAATGGGAGAGGATATTTACAAATCATATTACCACATATACTCGAGTATAAGCCGAATTTTTTCGGCACAAAATTTGTGCCGAAAAACCCGAACTCGGCACAAATTTTGTGCTGGAAAAACTCGGCTTATACTCGAGTATATACGGTATTTGGTAAAGGTCTAGTAAATAACTCAACAAAAAAGACAACCCATTTTGAAAAATGGGCAAAACATCTGAGTAGACATTACTCCAGAAAAGATCTACAAATGGCCAATAAGCTCATGAAAAGATATTTATTATCATTAGTCATTTAGGGAGGTGCAAATGGGATGCTTGGAGAAATGCAATGAAATACCACTTTACATTCACTAGAATGGCTATAATCAAGAGAATGGAAAATAACAAGTTTTGGCAAGAATTTGGAGAAATTGGAATCCTCATACTACTAGTAGGAATGCAAAATGGGACAACGCCTATGGAAAACAGTTTTGCAGTTCCTTTAAAATGGTGATTCTCAACCTTCCTAATGCCGCAGTGTATTTTCATTGTTAAAAAGGGGTCAGTACCCACAGGTTGAGAACCACTGCTTTAAAAGTTAGAGTTACCAGGCTTGGTGCCTATAGCTCAGCAGCTAGGGCGCCAGCCACACACACTGGAGCTGGCGGGTTCACACCCATCCTGGGCTAGCCAAACAACAATGACAACTACAACCAAAAAAGGAGAAAGAAATAGCTGGGTGTTGTGGCAGGCGCCGGTAGTCCCAGCTATTTAGGAGGCTGAGGCAAGAGAATCGCTTGAGCCCAAGAGTTTGAGGTTGCTGTGAGCTGTGACACAACGGCACTCTACTGAGGGCAATGAACTGAGACTCTGTCTCAAGGAAAAAAAAAAAAGAGTTTACCAGCCATTCTACTTTTAGGTATATACCCTAAATGATTGAAAAGATGTTCACACAAAAAATGTATACATGGACATAAATGTTTGCAGTGACATTCATAATAGTTAAAAAGTGGAAACAACTTTGATGTCTACTAACTAATGAATGGATAAATGAAATATGGTATATTTATACTATGGGATTTTATTAAGCCATAAAAGGGGATAAAGTTCTATTGACACATGCTACAACATGGCAAGCCTTTGAAAACATTTGCTAAGTGAAAAAAAATGAGACACAAAAGTTCACATATAAATGGAGCATATGTGTGATTCCACGTACATGAAATGTCCAGAATAGGCACAGCCATAGCAACAGAAAGTAGATTAGTGGTAATCTAGAGCTTGGAGGAGTGGGAAATAAGGGAGGACAACAGGTATAGGACTTCTGTGTGGGGTGGTAAAAATATTTTGGAATTTGATAGTGGTGATGGTCATATAACCTTGTGAATATACTAAGTAGTTTCTGGCCTTACTCCATTTAATTTGCATTTCTTATCTCACATTTGATTTTTGTGGTACCTGCAAGTTTCTGTCTGCTAGTATAGTGAGAGTAGAATGGAGAAGCAAATCAAATTTGTTGCTGGTTTCTAATGTGAGGGTAATTTTTAAATTAAAATGATAAAACAGAATCTCTTAGCAAATGCGATTTAACTTCTGAATTTCTGTGCCCTCTTTGTGTTGTGTGCCCTTCTATAGGCAACAGGAAAGTGGAATCTTACTGTGGAGAAGAATAGTTTAGAAACTGGTGAGGAAATGATGTGAACAGGTGCCATACTATTACTAACTTTTGAATCTACTGGGCCAGCTGATGAGGCCTAGAGAAGCAGCATAATGCTTTTTGACAGCCGTTGGTGGGGGAAAGTTGTATTTCTTGGCCATGTTTAGGGGTATTGGAATTCATTGCAAAAACGAAAGCACAAGGGACCTTTGAAGACTAGCTATGTTTGTATCAAAAACTTTATAAATGAAATTTTCTGCTAGATGTAGAGGTAGAAATAGACTTATTTAGTCTTCTAAGACATAGTAGGACTGTCTTGTTTCTTTTTGGGTTATGTTTTTACATGACTAAATTACAATATTCTGTATTTTCAATTTATGAAGCTGAAGTATGTATGATACCAACAGTGTTGGAAAGTAAATCAAACTTTTAGATAAGCTTCAGTCATTTGAAAAATTTTTCTCATGAAACTTTGGATTCAGGTATCACTGCAACTGTGAAGGACTGAAGACAGAATCAAAACTGTCTCTTTGAAAGGAAGATATTTTATCTATTTCTTGTGTTCTCCTAGGTTGTGTCTTTTTCCTGTGCCTGGGGATCTTTTATATGTTTCGCCCAAACATCTCTTTTGTGGCTCCTCTGCAAGAGAAGGTGGTCTTTGGATTATTTTTCTTAGGAGCCATTCTCTGCCTTTCTTTTTCATGGCTCTTCCACACAGTCTACTGCCACTCAGAAGGGGTTTCCCGGCTCTTCTCTAAGTAAGTATCTGTGAAGTCAATATTTTGGTTAATTGTTAGGGGTAGTGGGCTAGAGAACAACATCTAGAGATGGCAGAATTCTTAATACCGTCTGATGGGAACTTTTTTTTTTTTTTTTTTTCAATGAAAAAGCAACCCCATTTGCCTTTTAGCTGTTGATGATAGCTCAGAGTCATGGGGGATTAAATGAAAGCTATAATGGTCAGTGATTTTTAGCATTAAATGGATTTTTTTTTTTTTTTTTCTGTCCTAGACTGGATTACTCTGGTATTGCTCTTCTGATTATGGGAAGTTTTGTTCCTTGGCTTTATTATTCCTTCTACTGTAACCCACAACCTTGCTTCATCTACTTGATTGTCATCTGTGTGCTGGGCATTGCAGCCATCATAGTCTCCCAGTGGGACATGTTTGCCACTCCTCAGTATCGGGGAGTAAGAGCAGGTAAGAGCAGGTGGAGGTTCTACACAGGACATTCTTTATTCACCAATCATTAAAGATTTATCACTTGCCAAGCATTAAGCTATGTCTTTTTGAAGCAAAGGTGATTAAGTCATAGTTCCTATTGTTGAGTTCCTATTTAATGTTGTTGCTGCTGTTGTTGTTTTAGTAGTACTGGTATTAATGGTGGTGGTGGTGATGGTGGTGGTCATCAGTGTCTTAAAACTTTAGTGTTGAGGGGCAGGGCCGAGCATGAGGTGATGTATTTTGGGAGTGTTGTTTACTTGAGTTTATGGCCATACACCATTCAGAGGACAGTAGATCTGTGATCTTTGTAAAACAAACAATAGCTTCTCTTACTCTTTCATGTTGAGTGTACTGTTTGTAATGATTTTTTTGTTGTCTTTTTTTGTTTTACATTTTCATTTTAAAATGTGTAATCTAGGCTTAGTGCCTGTAGCTCAGTGGTTAGGGTGCCAGCCACATATACCTGGGCTGGTGGGTTCGAACCCAGCCTGGGCCTGGCTAAACAACGACAACTACAACAACAAAAAAATAGCTGGGCGTTGTGGTGGGCAACTGTAGTCCCAGCTGTTTGGGAGGCTGAGGCAAGAGAATCGCTTAAGTACAAGAGTTTGAGGTTGCTATGAGCTGTGATGCCAGGGTACTCTACTAAGGGCAACATAGTGAGATTCTGTCTCCAAAAAAAAAAAAAAAAAAAGTGTAATCTAGTTATATAAATAAGGCTTTACCCTCACACTGATTTTGTTCTATTAAAGTATCATATATCTCTCTTCTGATACATGGTTAAAGGGGCTTGTTATGTTTAGAATAATGCCCATTTTGCTGGAGGACATATGGAAACAAAAAGCCTTGTTAAGGCACTGAGAGGTATGGAGACAGCAGAGATATTTTTGTCTCTCACTGCACTGGACTCTTCTTAACCAGGGCTGTGTCTTCAATTTTCTTTCCTCAGCGTCAAACTCAGTGCCTACTGGGAATGTACAAGCAGTATTAAAAGGAATATTTTTTCTTTCATCCTTTTTAAATAAACCATTTGGTATTAAAACCCAAGTCCCAGTCTTATCTATACTTACCTAGAATGTTAGAAGTAGAATTAACTTCTTATCAATGACTGTTGTCATAACACTTTGCCCTCTTCCCCTTTTTTTTATATGAACAAACAAGTAGTGGTCAGAGTGGCTTTCAGTAGTACCATTGTTAAGCCTACTTTAGCACCTGAGATAAGAACATCTTTGCTGAGTAGAACTGAGCATTCTTCTATTTATAGCCATCAGAGAACCAAGTTCTCAAGGCTTTGTCTTAGTGGGTGAGAGGCAAAACCATTAACAGCCTTGGCTTAGCATGTAGGAGCAGTTACTGGCTGAGGTGAGGAGTTCTGTGTGACTTGGTTGACATGCAGGTTTCAAAGTGGATTTCAGAATTTTTTGATCATGACATTTCCTATTACAATCCTAAACATATGTATATATACATTAGTTCATGTATATATAATTATAAAATTTTTACAAAATAGTTCTTAACCTTCCACTTGTGACCCAGTCTAATATTCTTTATTTTACTCTAGTTCATTTAAAGAATTGCAGGTCAAGACTCAATTAGTTGATCTTAGAACCTAGATCATAGCCAGAAATTTGAAAATCACTGCCTTAGATGATTTTGAAGGCAGTAGGGCTGTGGTAGAGTGATTCTTTCAGACTCTTCTGTACTTGATTGCAGTACTGAACTTAGTACTTTATCTCTCCACCCCTTAATTCCCAGGTAGGTCATTTGTTCAAGGCATTTTAAAAAATTTTGATTTTAGGTACCTAATTATAGGTTATAGATTCAGATTACTATTAAAAGTTTTTAGCTTTTTAGCTTTTACTATTTAGCTTTATGGCATCACCTACCTCCCCAGGTTATCTGATCAGTCATTGCCTCTCCCACTCAAGGAATGTCTGTTACTTCAATAGGAACATAAAATATATAAGATTGCTCTATATTGTAATCTGTATCTGTAAAGGGGGGCAGCATTTAGGGTGGTTTAAACAAGCTCCTGAGGCCAGGTGCAGTGGGTGGCTCACGCCTGTAATCCTAGCACGTCAGAAGGGATTGGGAGGCTGAGGCGGGTAGGTTACCTAAACTGACCAGTTTGAGACCTGCCTGAGCAAGAACAAGACCCCATCTCTAAAAAATAGCCAGGCATTGTGGTAGGTGCCTGTAGTCCCAGCTACTTGGGAGGCTGAGACAAGAGAATCGCTTGAGCCCAAGAGTGAGGTTGCTGTGAGCTGTGACTTTACAGTGCTTTACGGAGGGGCACAGAATGAGACTCTGTCTCAAAAACAAACAAACAAACCAAGCTCCTGAAGCCTCTTACAGCAGGCTTTTTGCATTTGTAAAAAGATCTTAAGAACGTAACTGTGTTGTCTTGTGTGATGGTGTCCCAGAATTTTAAGAACTTCTTTTTCCCTTAAGCTAGTTTTGCATCCTACTTTGAAACATTAGGTTTACAGAGAAACCGTAATACTGATGTCTTCCTCCTTATTTCTCTTCTGCATTTTTACTCTTTTCTCTTCTTGTGATTCTTAGGAGTGTTTTTGGGCCTAGGCCTGAGTGGGATCATTCCTACCTTGCACTATGTCATCTCGGAGGGATTCCTGAAGGCTGCCACCATAGGGCAGATCGGCTGGTTGATGCTGATGGCCAGCCTCTATATCACAGGAGCTGCCCTGTATGCTGCCCGGATCCCTGAACGTTTCTTTCCTGGCAAATGTGACATCTGGGTAAGTATGGCTGAGTGACTGAGCACGTGTACATATATGCTAGCGTGGGTTATTGGCATGCTGTGAAGTGATGCAGTTGATACAAAGTTGGGAGACTTGTCTCTGGTTAGCTGTTTTTCTCTGGACAATAAGTACAATAACAGGTAACGTTTACTAAGTACTTACTTGGTGCTCAGCCTAGTACAGAGTGCTTTATATGGATTACCTCAGTTAATACATTAGTCATATAAAGTATATTAACTATTATTAATGTCATTTTATAGATCAGGAAACTAAGGCTTTAGGAAGGCTAGGCATCCTGTCCAAGTGCCCATCGATCCAAGAATGGATTAATAAATTGTGGTATATGTATACCATGGAATACTATGCAGCCTTAAAGAAAGATGGAGACTTTACCTCTTTCATGTTTACATGGATGGAGTTGGAACATATCCTTCTTAGTAAAGTATCTCAAGAATGGAAGAAAAAGTACCCAATGTACTCAACAAATACATTCTTTATAGAACCATGAACCAATTTACAAAATCAGGACATTTTAGCACTAGGATAGAACTTTTCATAGTGTTATGTGCAAAGGTAATCAATTTTCTCCGGAATATTCTTTACAGCTTTCTATCCTCCTGGTTCAGGAGCCAGTCCAAAGGCTTGGCTTTGCATTTAGTTATCAAACACCTTTATTCTCTAATAATGTGGAACCATTTCTCCAGCTTTGTTTCTTTACAATCTTAATGCTTTTGAAGATGCAATCCAGTTCATTTGTAGAATGTTCCTCAATCTTAATTGAGAGGCATGCTGGATGTTTTCTTACTGTGCATCCAGGTTACGTGTTTTTGGCAGGAAATACCCAGAAGTGATCCTGTATCCTTCTTGGAAGGGCACAGTATAGGTTTTCCTGTCACTAGTGATATTTACCTTTGACTACTTGGTTAAGGTAACATCTGGGAGTTTTCTGTTACCTCAAGTTACAATTCTTTTTCCTTTGCAATCTATAAGTAATTGTATAAAGATATCTTAAAGCTATGTACGTATCCTGTTCTTCATCAAATAGTCATCGCTTAGTTTTAGTATTCATTGATGATTATTACTTGGGTCATTTATTTCTGCAGTGATTACAAAATGGTAATATTCAATTCCATCTTGTATTCTATGTTACTAGTAGGAATTATACTGTGCAAGAGTTTTTCCCCCTTTTCTTCCTTTTCTTCATTCATTTATTCAGTTATCTATTTAATTCTATACAAACTCATTAATTTTCTTTCCATTCAATGAATTAACATTTGTCATTTCTGTTATAATCTGTTAAACACCATTTTTTTTTTATATATATATTTTCAGACTTGAATTGTCCCTAATTTGTTTAGTAGGAGCCCCTGTGAGCTGCTTCTGTGCCATTTCAAATGTTCTGCTTGCTTTGTGAATGCTCCTTTGCTTTGTGAACCATGATGATGGTGTAGGCTCATCTCAGACCCATTTCCTCGCCCGCCCTAGATCCAGTCATTTCAGCAAGGAGTTGGAATGGCTCTTAAATGGTTTGTATAGTTCTTTTCCTCATTTGTCTTGTTAGCTTGAAAGTTAAGAGGTTCTTGTTACTTTTGAGGAGAACCTGTAATGAATTAGAGTTTTTACAGACCTTTGCATGAGCATGGGCCTAAGAGACTTCCACAGACCAGCATGTGGGGTATTTAGGACCAAGGTGAACCAGGCCTTATCACAGATAATAGTTTCTTTCCCTTTCTCTCTCTCCTTCCCTCCCTCCCTCCCTCCCTCCCTCCCTTTCTTTCTTTTTTCCTTCCTTCCATGTTTCCTTCCTTCCTCACCATAAGTTCATTTCTGGTATAAACAGTTCATTGATGCTATGCCCACACAGGAAATGTTTTAACCAGCTAATTGCTTAGGCGAAAGTCTGATTTTAAAAATACTACATCAATACTATAACTAAGAAAATACCACGAAGGCTGTGTTAACCAGTTTGATGAAAACATTTCAAATTGTATATAAAACCAGCACATTGTACCCCATGATTGCATTAATGTGCACAGCTATGATTTAAGTAAAAAATAATAAAAATAAATAAAACTACTACATGGGAACATACTACAGATTTAACCAATCCTTGAGTTCAGACTGGGCAGTCTGATAATCACCTTCAAAATTAGGAAGTGAGTATTAGCAACTATGGAAAATAAAAGTGAAAGGTACATACTATTGAAAGGGAATACTAAGTTAGAGAAATTGTTTAGATCAGAAGCAAACTCTGCTCTAACTCCTGAATAATTATAATAATACAATAATGATTGATTGTAAAAGCATCAACAGAAAGTTTTGCTGCAAATCTCTATCAAGTCAACTCTCCAAACATATGCACAAAGATGTATCCAAAAGAGAATTAGTGCTGTCTAAGCTCCCCAGTCCTCAGACTGGTAGAAGTGGATAGAATATCAAATAGCAGCTTTTGTTTTCTACCTGAATTGTTAGAGGGGTGACGTTTTTCCAACAGGTGAAACATTCTTCAGAAAGAACCTGTCATAGCTTGAGTCCCAGCTCCCTTGTTAGTGAACTGTGAGGCAGGAGAACACTCTGGCTTTTACTAGAAAGAACTCCATGTTTAAGATGCCTTGTTCTTTTTGGAGGCTGTCTCTGACATATCCTGGGTATTCCTCGGTGCCAGCTGTATTCACATCAGTGGTAGAAAGGTCTTTATGAAGAAAATTCTACCTCTTCAGTGTTCAGGACCCAGGGCTAGAGTCATGTCATTCGATTAACAGTGAGAGATATGTGTGTAAGTCAGAGTCTTTACCTGTGTCACAGCTGGCCCTTCCCTTCCTCCAGTTTGCTCAATGATCCTGAGTAAAGTAGATTGGACATTGGAAAGGGGACTGAAAGGGCTTTCTGTTGTACCAACTTTGGGTCAAAAGGACAAAATAGAGTTTCTTAGAATCAAGACTCAGGAAGAGCTGAACATCAAGGGAGGTGCAAGGTGAAAAGGGGGCCCCCAAACTCTGCCTCCATGATCATCTATCCTTGCAAGATGCTCCCTTCTCGCGTGAAATGAGTTTCTACCACATGAATAAACCTTCATTCCCAACCCGCTCTCAGTTTCTAAGCACAGAACTGTGACTCTCTCTGCAAGTGGCCGTGTAGCTCTTCCTCCAGGTGGGGGAGCACGAGGCCGGCTGAGAGCTGAGTGCTCCTGGCCCGACCTCCTCTTTTCTATAAAGTGCTCTCCAGCAGCCCGGAACCTAGTGAAGTGCCCTCCTGCATGGACCAGGCATGGTCATGGTCCAGTGAAGACCCTCTGCAGAGCTAATGGCTGGTCTTGTTTTTAATTTGAGTATTAAAATAGCAGTGATTTGGCACTGATTAGCAGTGTTAGTCCTGAAGGCCAACGGAGGACTGAATTCAATGTGAGGCTCTAAACAATTACTTCCTTTAGATAATCACTTTTTTAGAGGCCAACTGTGCATATAAATATCACATCGTGCCAGGGCTTGGAGAGTTTTTATCAGCATCAACTCAGGCAACTTCTACAGCAATTGTGCCTCTGGCTCTAGAAATGGCCTGATACAACCAAACTGGCCAGGGAACTCCCAGAGAAGAGGCTGGGAGGGCTCAGGCCAATCCTCTTTGGAGGCCCATGTTTCCTTACTCAGCAACCAGTGGCCAAGTTCTTTATAGCTGTACCTCCTTAAAGATGTATTTGTAATTATTTTATCTCTGATCGGTAGGAAACTGGAGCCACATACATTAAAAATACATCATTAGCTGGTAGGACTAACGTAGGTTGGTACATGTAATGTGCTTGATTATACCAAACAACTCCTAGTTCAGCTAGGAGGGACAGACCATTCAAGTGATACAGTTGGACATAACGTAGGGCACATGACAGGTGCAGACAGAGTCTTGTGGGATGTTTTCCTAGTTCATGCCAGGAGGGAAGAGGAGGAAAATTGCACAAAGGGGCTAACTGAGCTGAATTGTAAGTTAGACACTTAACAGCCACAGCGGAGAGGGGAAACAGCTGGTACAGAGGCTGGAGTCAGGATAGGGAAGGCTACTATCCATGTCTACAGGTTGAGGTTGTGGAGTGGGTGCTGGGGGAGGCAGGTGGGCTGGAGGAGCAAGAGAGGGAGGCTATGAGGAAGATGCAGACCCTTCTTAGGAGCACAAGAAATCCAGACAGGGTTGGAAATGTGGAGTCTAGAATTGCATGGAGCCAGAAACAATGGAAACTCTAGGTGTAATGCTTGTTCACATCCTTGGGCCTGATTGGAAGCCTGGGCCTCAAAGACAGCATAGGTGCCAGCCTTGCCCCACCTCTGCTCATTAGATCTCTTATTCTGGTGGCTAAGAACTGAGATCCCACCCCTGTCTACAGCAAGCCTCTCAGCCTGCTAAGTTCC
Organism: Loris lydekkerianus; assembly: GCA_963574355.1. NCBI lineage: Eukaryota > Metazoa > Chordata > Mammalia > Primates > Lorisidae > Loris > Loris lydekkerianus. The sequence goes on along the minus strand of CAUYPK010092104.1, from coordinate 21,926 downwards.
CCAAGGCATAACTTTTCATCTCTCAGAATATATAGACACACACTGAGCAAAGCAATTTAATATGTAATCTTTGCATTAATACAATAGAACCTCCAGAACTGACTACCTCCCTACACTGGCCACCTCCTTAAGTTGACCTAATTTTTATAGACAGACATGCCTCACATGTGCGTGTCAATACAGCAGGCCTACTTGCTTCTTACGTTGACCATCTCTGTATATTGACCACTTGGTCACAGTTTCTTGGGTGGTCAACTCACAGAGGTTCTACTGTATAAGTATCATTTCCATTTTAAAAACTAGTTCAGTTAAAACACCAATATTTATTAGGCAGACATTATAAGCCAGGCACTATTCTAAGCGCTGGGGATATAGCCACAGCTATGCCCTTGTGGAGTTTAAAGTCTCCTTGGAAAAATCCAAAAGCTAAGCCCTCCTGAGCACTTGCCACCTGCCAGACACAATTCAAAGCATTTTCTGGGAATCAACTAATTTGCTCATCACAACTCTAGATGGCAGGCATCATGACTCCCTGGCACACAGCAGCTGAAACACAGGCATGTTCAGGAAGTTACGCAAAGCTACCCACCTACTAAAAGCAGCTGGGAATAGAACTCAGGTAACCTGATTTCAGACACTGTGCTTTTAAGCAATGAAATGATTCTGCCTCTGAAAGAATTAAATCAAAGTTCAAAGAGGTTAAATAATTTTAACATCATCCAGTAATTTTGATTTGCATAAAAAGCTCATGCTTCAGCCAGTCTACTATAATCACATATATCTAGAAGTTTTCCCCAGTTGGGACAGATGATCTGTCTTTAAGACAAGAGTTTTCAACGACAAAGGAGATGCTGAATATTATGTGTTCTGATCATTGCCCCAAATTCCACTTATTCACTGAAGTAATAAGTAATTCATTAAACACCCTGTTGTATTCCTTGTGATGCGGGATTTATGTACCAAACTATAGCTCTTCAAATCATCAAAACCTTGGTTATCTTCTCATCTGTTCTTTTAGTCAATGCCAATCAGGGACAGATATTTACTAAGACATATAAAAGATGCCCTGGGGGTGTCCCGATATTCCTGGGTGGAGGGTGCCAAGAGTCACCAAGGAGAAGTTAAAGGCAGTCACATTGATTCTCTGCTATTCACACAATCCCATTTTCACTCTCCAGGCTGGTGAGATCTGGGGAAACAGTTTACATCTAATTAAATTATATTCCTACAAATCTATTCATTTTTAGTCAATAACAATGAAGTCTATTTGTTTCTTGCCTACCCATTAAGGCTCTTAAAATCTCCCAGTGTATTTTCCGCATGAATATCATTTCATTTCTTGAAAATCTTTCAGACCTTCTAAAATGTTCAGTTTAAAAAGCAATCTTTTATTTCAGCACAAATATTTAAGATACGGGGTGTCAGAAAAGTGCCCCAAGCAACTTCCAAAGCTAACATTTCTGTTCCTAGGAAAGTGATCATCTATAATCATGTTTAATTTGGAGGCCTTAGAAATTGCAAAATACTCATACAAACTCCTTATGCTTATTTTAAACATATATATCTTGATATAGGGGCTGGTCAAATGCTTATTAAAGACCCTTAATTTCAAGGTTCTCATACCCTCATATTTATCTATACAACCTTTGCAAAAGCAATTGAGGACTAAGGTGAATTTATTGTTTCTTGTAATAATAGGAATAAGCCCAGTGGATGATAGAGCATCATCTTGTCCGTACAATGTGTTTCTAGCAAGTGTGTGCATGGTGGTAATTATATAGGCTTGGCTAGACCTTGGGAGTCCTGGATTCTCCTTCCAGCTCTGCTACTACTGGTCGCAGACTGACCTTGGGGGAGGTTGGGGAAAGAGTGAATAATCCTCTTTGGACTTCAGGTTTCTTGTCCATGGTGAGAGTGAAGTCATCCTCAAATAAAATGGGGCTTGCCATGTTACCCTGTCCGTTAGTAACAGGCCCAGTACTGGAGAGTTGATATCCTTCCTGATTTCTGAGTCAGTTCTCTAGATATAAAATGTCAGCATGAGTTTCTCCTGCTCCTCTGGGCAGGGCACCTCTGGTTTTTGGTTGACTTATTTTCCCATCTTCCTGCTTGCTTGGCGGGGTTAATCACATTGCTGGGCATTTGCACACTTTGACAATAGTTGAAGGCTACGTTAACTAGCGTGATAAAAGTATATAAAACCAGCACATTGTACCCCATAATTGCATTAATGTGCACAGCTTTTAACAAATAAATAAATAGATAAATAAATAGTGGCAGTGGGGGCTCGGCACCTGTAGCACAGTGGTTATTGCGCCAGCCACATACACCGAAGGTGGTGGGTTCGAACCCAACCTGGGCCAGCTAAACAACTGCAACAAAAAAATAGCCATTGTGGTGGGCCTCTGTAGTCCCAGCTACTTGGGAAGCTGAGGCAAGAGAATTGCTTGAACACATGAGTTGGAGGTTGCTGTGAGCTGTGATGACGCCACAGCACTCTACTGAGGGTGACATAGTGAGACTCTGTCTCAAAAAAAAAAAAAAAAAAAAAAAAAAAGTGGCAGTGGGAGGCATAGAGGACTGAAGAGTCCCCTGAGGACCTTTTAGTCAAAATACATTTGTCCTCCCCTCCATCTTCACTCTTCTCTCCAGCCTGGTTCCACTTGCTATACCTAGCAAGTCACCTGTTAGTTTCCAGATGATTCTGACATGCATTTCTCAGCCCTACCTCATCTAGGATATCCAACATACGTGCTGCACAGTAAACTGGAAATTTAGTGTCTTTCCCAATAAAGATTTGGCAAAAGCTCCTTAACGCTGCTGTGGCCTTTGACTTGACTACCAGCAAGTATTTCTATTCCCCAAGCACCTAAATTCCCTTTTCCTTTGTAAATCACCAGCAAAGTGCTTCTAAAATACTTCAAAGATGTTCTAAAATTCTCTTAGAAACCTCCTATAGCCAGAAAAGATGTTTCTCCATGACGTATTCCTTTCTGAGGGGTGACTTGGGAAAACATTTTCCAATCCGTAAAATCAAATCCTTCTCAGATTTGAAGAACTTTTTCTTATGACATCATTCAGTAAGAAATTCCCTCAATTCCAGACACTTTATTGATTATATGTTTTTGGACCCGCCAGCTCATTTGGGTGACAGCTGATTCTTGCCCTTGTATTACCCTTGTATGTTACAGGCTTTAAAAGACTTTGAAAAGATCATGAATATTAAACAGAGACCCTGGGTAGGGACGTTCTCATGCTAAAGACTATATCACTGTTTATCAAGGTCTGTTTGTGTTTCACTCAGACATGTATTTGCTGGGCAGTGTTTTTATTGTTTATCCTAGTGGAAATAACAACCCATACACACACACAAAAATAATCTTTTGCTTTTAAGATTTAAACAAGAGATGTGCCAGAGCCAAGGGCAGAATGCCTCTGAGAATGACAAGCTATTCTGCATGGGTTCCCTGCCTCCCTCCTTGGAAGCTGCTTTATCGAGGGCCATCTGGTCAGCCCGGCATGCTTGGAGGTGCGACACAGGGTGCAGATGGATGGGTTCTTGGAGAGTTCTTTAAAAACCCGTGCACCCAACCCCTGAATCACCATATGCCAAAAGGTCACCTCATCCTGAGTAGCATCCTTCCTGAATCTCTCTGTGTGGTTTTTCATTTAGAGTAGGCACCCTGGTGCTTTTAGGGGTTAGGGGTTTTAATTAATGCATTACGATAATTACTCTAAGAGCCAGTATCATTGACATCCATGTCTTCATGTCATCTGAGGTTTAAAATAAAACTGAAAGGAAGAAGTGGGGGTGTGCTGAGTCTTCTCTGCCAGGGGAAAGCAGAGTGAGCCCTGCCAATTCAGCGGCAGCAGCCCAGGTCCAGGGCTCTCAATTTGGTCACTGTCCTTCTGCAGGAAAGCCAGCAGTGGCTACCATACCTCAAGGCACAGAAAGTTGTCTTATCTCTCCTCTGCAGGTAGGTAGTGAACAGAGGCGAGCAAATTAAAAGAAGAGTGCAAATGGGAGGCAGAATTATTAGTCTATTGATCCCCGACTTAAGTCATGCCCTCTAGAAATAAAAAATGCATTTTGAGAAAGTGCATTTATTCTCTGATTTTGTTCAAGTGCAGCTTTTTCCTAGAGGTAAAAGGTTAAGCACTGCGACATTTACAGCTGTCTCTCAGCCCCAGGACTCCCCCATCCCTGGGCCCTTTGCAAAGCACTCAGCAAATCCATTAGGTTCCAGCCCACGATGGAAGCCGGGGGCCACGACATCCCCTCCGCCCAGGGCACTCCAAGCCCCTCCCTATGTCCTGTCTGCCTCATCACAGATTCAGTGGCCCTTTCCCAGAGTGACAAGTCGATGTAACCTTAAGCTGGTGCCTTGCTGTGAGTGGCACCCGCTTCCCAGGAGTCCCTTGACAGTGTGGGAAATCTCATTAAAGCCTGACATTTGCTGCACATCCCCAGAGGGCAAAGGTGCCCATTCCAATCACAGAGCCGCACTGCAGGGCCCAGCAGGCAGCGTGGTGGCATTAGGACTGAGCTGTCAACCTGAGGTCTCCTGTCCCTCGGCCTCCACCACGTCCCACCGCCCTGACAAGCTCCTGTGCCCCTGCAGGACCCTTTCTATTTGGGAGCCTGAAGATATTCTGCTCACCTCTGTCCTCTCACCATTTTTCTCAGTGTCTCCTTGCACAAAAACTGCTCTGCCTGCAGTTTGTTAAAGCCACCCTCGGAAAATGAACAATCCTTCCATCCAGTGCCTTTCAACTTGGCCTTCTGACAGAGATAGGAGATCTGAGAAAGAAAGGTCTTCTCCATGGACCCCCGGGGGCAACCGTTTTATTTCTGTGCATAGCTGGATGTGCTGGACTGTGATCTCTGACTAAACCCTCATTGGCTGGGAATTAATGCAAATTCAAAAAATGCCCCAATGGGCTGACTTCCCTGGTGCTCAAGCAGCTGACTGGTAGTGCTCTTGGTTCCCAGAGGCAAGGCCTGGTGAGCAGCTCCTCTGTTAACACTCTGGGTGTGTACAGAGGGGTGGAGACCCACCTCGTGGAGTACAAGGGTTCATTTGTACCTCAAGTTTTTATATACAGTATAACTTCTATAAGCTTAGACTTAAGTCATGCCCTTTAGAAATTTACCCCTCCCCTGACTTTTGGTTGCACGCGTCCCCCTACAGAGTTGACGATGCCCTTTACTTTGGTGAAGGCATCTTCTCATTTGAGTCTACCCATGTCAATGCTCATCTCTCCCAGAAACAACTTCACAGACACACAGTAAAATGGTGTTTCACCAACTATCTGGCATCTTTTAGCCTAATCAAGTTGACACATCGAGTCCGTCATCACTAACTTCACACAGAAGTGTACAGAAGGCAATGGACATGTATTCACGCACCATCGGAATTCAATGTGTTATATTTTGCCACTTTTACTTCAGAATATTTTAAAAGAATGAATGAAAACTATTTGTTTGGTATCTTCTCTTTTGAATCCTTCTCCCCATTCTGATTAAGGCAGCCACAAAGTTGGTAGGCTTCCTTCCTGGTCATGTGTATATAATTCTTTTTAGGAGAACAATGAGCTGGTGAGATGTTGAGTAACTTGGCCAAGGCTGCTCAGCTACACCAAGGAACCAGGCCTGGAATGCCAGCTCTTTCCTGGATTCTGACCCACTGGCACGCACAGACACATTCAGGAGGATGACAAAGGGACAGGAATGGGAAAGATGCAAAATCACCACCTAAAAAAAGAGTACATGGCAGAGTGGGAGGGAAGGGAAGGGAAGGAATGGCTCTTTTGAATTCAGTGATCTGGCAGAGAAGTAGTTGGACTATGCTTTGGGCAGCATCCACTTTTCACTGGGTATCTAACCCTATAGAAACATCCTCTTTCTTCCCATCTCTAAAATTTCAGAGCTTTCTGATAGTGTCTGTAAACCTAGTAAGGGTACTTTGTCCTTAGATCTGAATCTTTTCCCTCTTTCGATCTATCATCTTGTACTTCCAAGCTGCAATGGGTCTCACCATGTCTTATAGTAAATATTCTACAAGATCTCTGGTAGTGGATAAAGCTATTATTCTAAAGTTCAAGATCCAGCCATTTTGGATATCCTTCATACATCTGTCAAAGGATGATAATTCCAGGTCCTCTGACTATCTCATGGGGTCATTTGAAGGATAGAACGATTTGAAAGTCATTTATTTCATAAATAGTTACTGATTATTTATGAAGTGCACAGGATTGGGATACAAATGTGAGCAAAACAGACTTCTGTCATCATAGAATTTCCTATAATCTACTTAAGAAGAAAAAAAGAAAAACAGCAAAACACTAAGATGTGTTTTCCTAAAGGAGGAATAGAAGGGTCTCTGAGGGCCACTTCATACGGACATAAGAGATAAGAAAATCTTCCAAGCTACCTCGAAGGGTAGGCCAGGTAGGCCTGGTTGGCCAGGAGAGGACGGGGATGCTCATGTGCTATGTTCCATGTGTGGGAGACAAGGTGATTATGAGACATGCTGGTTCCATCATGCGAACAACCATCAGTCCGTATCAGCACCTGTGACTAATTTCCCTTGAATTTTTCTGGGAACGCTGAAACATTCCAACTCTTCTGCTTTGTCCTTACTCTGTTTCTTCCTGTACACCAAGTTTCCTCATCCACTTATCTCCAGCATCTTACTGTGACTGTGGAGAGTGGAGGTATAATGAAAACTGATGGAATAAAGGAACTAAAGGAGAATGCCAGATAACATTGACAGTCCCACCCCTTTGTACCCAAGGGATTCCCCTAACACCCCCACGGAGGTGGAATCCAGATTCCACCAGATTCGCTCTGCTTACAGATAATCTAACTCCTTGAATAATTAGTCTGAAGGATCTGACAGATATATTTCTCAGTCTCTCCTTCCTTTTCAAATGTAAAAAGTAGAAGGATTTAAAAAAGAAGGAAAATAATCCCCAGAAAATGCTTCCTTTTGTTTTTTAGGGAGCCAATTTTCCTGCACCACTCTTTGAGCCAAGCTCTCGACTCCACAAATTAACTTCTCCCTTGCACAGAGGACACTGCTCAGATTTTCAAATGGTATAATTTCTGGCAGAGAAAAGAGCCACTGGAAATATCTCAGAAGACAGTGAGTCAGAGAAAGAGCCTCAGCCAGAGGTTGGCTTTCAAAGTCAGCTCCCCATGGATAGGAGCACTTGGTCTACAGACTGCCAATGCCTAAGTGGAAAAGATGCAAATTCCCAGGCTGATCAGCCTAGCTCCTAAGAGAATGTGCGACCAAATTATTGATACCAGGAGAGGAAGAGCTGTTACATCATAAATTGTGAAATAAAAAATTACCAGCATAAAGGGCACAGCAGAGAGAGAGAAAGAAGGAGGGAGGGGTGGGCAAAGGAAGACCAGAGAGAGGGAAGGAGGGACGGGGGTGGGGTCTTGGTGTGTGCCACACCTTTTGGGGAAAAAAAAAAAAAAAAAATTACCAGCAAGAAAATATGACCCATATTGATGAGAAGAAAAATCAATCAACTGAAAACAACCTCGAATTGACATGGATAATACAATTAGCAACCAAAGATACTGAAATAGTTACTATACCTGTGTTCTGTTTGTTCAAACAGTTAAGTAAAAAACAAAAAGCCATGAGAGTGGACACGTGTTGCTGATCAAAATGAAGCAGCTCACCCCATCTTTCTCTGAAGGACCCCAGAAATTCCTCTCCATAGCAAGAGGCTTCTGCCACAACGGAGAAACAGGAAATTGTTCCCTCCCACCTAAAACAACCAAAAAGCAGACAGAATATACATAGCAATGGTTTTCAAGACCGTGAACATCAGTCAGTGAGAGACAGTAACCCAAGAGAGATGGAAAAACAAAGAAAGTAATCCTTATAGTTGCCACAACTCATTGCCTTAAGAATTTACATGCTACAGCATAGGAAGGGGAAACAGGTGGAATCTAAAGGACTCTCTGGGTTAAAGAGATAAAGTTGAGAACTTGGAGAAATCAACGCAGCTGAAGTTTACAAAACAAACTATTAGGGAGGAGAGGGTTTGCTACAAATCGAGAACTTCAGAGAATCATGAAGAGTTCTCCACAAAGACTAAGCTGAGAACAGATCAGAGTATGCACTTAAGGAAACTCCCTAAGGCAGGGGAAAGAATCACTCAGAAAGGTGAGTAATGGGAGCACACAGGGTCATGGAAAGTGCTTTTTCTTACATGCCACACCGAAAACCACGTGATTCCCAGGATATGTGGGTAGAGTACTCAGAAGGATTTTCAGTAGTAAGGAGCAACAAGCCTTAGAGTGAGCATAACTCCAGTTCTGCCTTGCAAATTTTAAAAGCAAGACTCATATGGCTCAAATTATTTCCCAGTAATTCAAATGTATCCCAGAGCAAAGGTCAATAATATTTCTAGAAAACTAAAAATGTTCAGTGCACAACAAGGTAACATTTACAACATCTGATATTCAATAAAAAATTACCAGCAAGAAAATATGACCCATATTGAGAAGACAAATTAATCAATTAAAAACAACCTACAATTGATACAGATAATACATTTAGCAACCAAGAATAGTGAAATAGTTATGATGCCTGTATTCCATTTATTCGGTCAATCAATGAGATAGAAAACAACAAAGGAAAAAAACCCCAAGCCACAGTTCCAGAGATCAAAAGCTATAATGTGCGAGATGGAAAAAAGAACACTCAATGAGAATAATGGCAGATTAGATACTGAAGAAGAAACAATAGTGAACTTAAAGATATGATAAAAGAAAATGTGTAGAAAATTAGTGATCTGTGGGGCGTCAAATGGTCAAACGTACACGAGCGGAATCTTTGACGAAGGAGAGGGAGGACTCATAAAAAATATTTTCAAAGACATTGGCCAAAGCTTTTTTTATTTACATCAGCACCAAAAGAAGTAAAATACATAGATACAAATCTAACAACATATATAAGATCTATATGAGAAAACCACAAATTCTGATTAAAGAAATCAAAGAAGACCTAAATGAACGAAGATATATTCCATATTCACGGATAGAAGGACAATATTATTTAAATGTCAGTTTTTTCCACGGCGATGGGTAGATTCCACAGGCTCTCAACCCAAATCTCAGTGATGTTATTCTGTGGATACTGAAACCCTGACTCCACATGTTTTTGTGGAAACATGAAAGACCCTAAATCACCAACATTAAGACTAAAGACGACGACCAAGATGGAGGATGGGCAGTACCCACCTTACTAAAAATCTAAGTAAAAAGATGGTGTGGTAATGGTGAAGGAATGGAGGAATAGATCAATAGAACAGAACGGAGAGCTCAGAAACTGAGTCATGCAAGCATAGTTGTTTTGACAAAAGAGCAGAGGAAATTCAATGGAGAACCAATAGTCTTTTCAATAAGTATTGCTAGAACAGTTGGATATTCACTTGCAAAAACAAGAATCCAGACTTAGACCACTATAAACTGAATATTTGTGTCACATTCCCCCCATACCTAAATTTATATGTTGAAACATAACCCCCCAAGTGAGGGTATTTGGAGATGAAGATTTTGGAGGGTAGGTCATCAGGGCTCTACCCCCATAAACAGTATTGGTGCCCTTCCAAGAGAGTCCCCAGAGAGCTCTTTGGTCCCATCTAGAATGTGAGGATAGAGCAAAAAGAGGCCATCTGTGAACTAAGAGGCAGGCCTTTGGCAGACACTGGATCTGCTTGTGCTTTAATCTCGGACTTCCCGAACTCCAGAATTTAAGAAATATTAATACATTTCTATTGCTTATAATCTACTCAGTCTATGATATTTTGTTACAGCAGCCCAACAGACACAAAGCCTACATCCTTCACAAAAATTAACTCAAAATGAACCGTATATTGAAATATAAAAAGCAAAACAACAAAATATCTAGAAGAGAAGAAAAGTATAAAAAAAGGTCCAACATCGCATATCATTAGGGAGTTGCAATTTAAAACAACTACAACATGCCATCATATAACTATTAGAATGACGAAAGTAGAAAATATTCACAACCCCAAACGTTGGCAGGATGTGAAGCCATAGGGACTCTCAGTCATGGCTGATAGAAACGTAAAATGAGGCAGACAATTCTGAGGACAGTCTGCAGTGTCTCACAAAGTTATACAAATGCTTACTCTATGCTACGGAAAATCACTCTCTTCGGTATTTATCTAAATGAGCTAAATACTTGTGTCCACATAAAACCCTACCCCAGAATGTTTGCATATATTTTAAGACCTAAAATTTCAAGTATCATCTTAACCTCTTTGAATCTCACAGAGCCCCACTGTCTATAATATCTAATTGTGTGTTCTTTTATGGCCTTATATTTGTTTCTGGCAAATATATTAAAGCAATTCAGTAGAGAAAGAAGAATCCTTTCAACGAATGGTACTGGAACAATTGCATATTTGTATGCAAAATAATGGACTTCGATCTGTATCTCATTACCACCTACAAAAAAAAAAAAAAAATCTTAAAATGCATCATAGACCTTAATGTAAAGTAAACTGTAAAACACTTAAAAGGATTTTTTAAAAACCCCAAATTGAGAATAAGACTTCATCAAAATTAAAAACTGTTTTTTGAATGACAGAGTTTAGAGAATTAAAAGACAACTATATGCGGAGATAAAATATTTGCAAATCATAATAAGGGACGTGTAGCTAGAATATATGAAACTCTGGTAATTCAATAGTAAGAAATACCGACCTAATTAGAAACATTGGCAGAAGGCTTGGAAAACACTGAAACACAAATGATGTATTACCGCAGGACAGCACACACCAAAAGATGCTGACCTCACTAGTCACCAGAGAAAATGCAAATTTTACAGTGAGAAACCACTATAAAAGTGGTTTGGCCACTTCTTATTCCAATGGCCAAAATTAAAAGGACTAACTATACCTGGAGTTGGTTAGGATATGGATAACCAAACAGTGGTGAGGCGAGTATAAAGTGGTACAACCACTTCGCAAAATCATTTGGCAGTTTCTTTATAAGTTAAATATACACCCACTGTATGATCCAGGCATTCTTCTAGGCATTTAACCAAGATAAATGAATGCATAGGACCCTAAAGATGGACACACAAATCTTCATTCCAACTTTATGAATAATAGTCCGAAACTGGAAACAGTCCAGATGTTGACCAGCAGGTGAATGGATAACCAAAAGCTGTGGTATACCTAACACAATGGAATGCCATTCAGCAAGGAAAAGGAATGACAGGTCAACACCACATTTGGCTGAGTCTCAAGAGCAAAAAGATGTCGGGTGAAAAGGTGGGGGGGGGAAGGGGGAGCACCCACTCCATGATTCTATTTAGCAAAAACAATATTGCCAATGCAAATGTCACCACTGGGATGAAGAACAGATCAGTGGCTGCCCAGGGGCTGGGTTTGAACCCGCCACCTCTGGCATATAGGGCTGGCACCCTACTCCTTTGAGCCACAGGTGCCACCCCTCCGTCCACGATCTTGAAGATGCTGGCTTTGTGAGTGTTACGTAGACATGCACTTTAACTTACCAGATTGTACCCTGGTCAATATGTGTGGCTTCTCACGCATCGGTCACGCCTCCATAAAACAGCACAAACCTGAGCTAACTATGAAGCAGCTCCGTGGGTTCCGCGCGGGACGTGGGGGGGAGGGGGAGGACCGCGTGCAGAGGCGCTCGGCTCCAAGGCCAGGCGCAGGTGGCGGGGTAGGTGGGCCAGCTGCTTCATGAAATGCATGCACTTTTGAGCAAACCCGGTGAGGGCTTAGAACAAAAGTCATGGAAATCAGAAAGCGTATTTCCGGTTGCTTGGTGGCTATCTACGGGCTCAGAAAATGAAATTCTGCCAGCACAGGAGGTCCCACACTGCCTGAAAAGTCTCTCCCTTTGTTAGAACTCAGAAGGCGTGGCCTCCGAACGTTGTTTAATGATAATCAGGGCTTAAGTGGAATCAGACATACCAGTCCCTTGGATTCAGCATCATCCTTAGGTGGTCCCAGGCTCCTGGGGGCTGCGGGGCTGCAGTCTGGCTTGGAAGTGTCTCGATGTGCAATCAGGGATAATTGGTTTCTAACTCTGATCCCATTCATCCTTCCCATCCCCAGCCAGGAAAAGCTGCCTTGGCTCCGTTGTTTTCAGCCTCCAGATTTTCTCACTGTCAGCTGCTGAACATTTTTGTGTCCTCTTTGGTCCCCTTGCATCGTCTCTCCTTGACCTCACATAGCCCTCCCCTCACCTGAGGGCTGCTCTGGGTTCACACTCCCCATGCACAGCCATTCTCCTGTGGCCGCCCGGGGAAACAGTGTCCCCTTATGCTTCCCCCAGGAAATGCAGTGGCCCCTGTCTCCCCCCAGAGGGACAGCTGCACAATCCCACCCCCTCCCAATACCCCTTGATGAGTGACACATCCTTCCTCCATCCTAGTTTCTTAAAAATCAATCACCCCTGTGTCTAGTACACCAACGGTCAGCTTGCTGGGGGCTGATCTTACCAGTTAGACTTTCCGCAGAGTAAAGCGGAACTCCTTTGGGGGTGGGGTTGGGGGGGGGAAGAGTCTAGGTTGCAATGACTTTACACATCAATAAGACATATGTTAAAGCTGTTCAAGTTAATGATTCACCATGAAACCTCCAATACCACCCAGGACAAAGTACCTTCCTCACATTAATGAACATGCATACACAGAATGTGAGATAGCTTCGGCGCTTTCAGCTGCCTTTGATAATACAGCCTCCTGTATCATCCCTGCCACATAATGAAAACCTCAGCCTGAATTGTATCAATGCAAATCACAGGAGCTGCCGGCAAGCTTGTGTATTGTAAGTTATCTGTGGGGCCAATAAAAAGATATCCCATTATCAGCCTTGTCCACTTAACTATTAATAAGGATCCCCCAGCCTTTCATCCCACTTCCCTCTCCTGCTCACATGGCCAGCCTCGAAAAGCCTGGTTAGCTTCCCCACACGCAGACTTAACTAGGGAAAGTGTGTGGGGTGCTTGAAATGTCTGCAAAATGAAATCGTGTAGGATAACGTAAGGGAGCTTTTCAGAGGTGCACAGTCTTTCATCCCAAACACTGGAAGTCTCAGGGCTGTGATGCTCCTGTCCCGAGCCAGGGCTCTTTCAGCCCTTCAGAGAGGGCTCTCTTAGAGTACGGGGCAGTAGAGGGAGGTGTGTGCTTCATATGCTGCTGTTTCAGGGCAGTGGAGATAAAAGGGAAATGAGGCTGGATGGTCACTCCTTGGGGATTACACTCCTCACCCTCTTCCTCTCTGTCCCCTCAGTTGTGGGGTCCCTCACTGATAACTTCCTCCAGGGTAAGCCACAGCCCTGTCCTCAGCCTTCTTTGCTCCATTAGGAACTCTTGTGTGAACTTGACCTGGGAAAGGAGCCAAGCCCAGCCAAACCCAGGTTTAGATCCTCCCTAAACCCAAAGCTGTTATTCACTTAGAGCCATGAGGGAACAGGGAGCCCCACCTGCACCCCACTCCAACCCCCTGTGCCAGGAGGCAGCAGAGTTTTCCTGCATAATTGCAGCCACTTTCTTTCACTTGCATTTTCTGGAGTATGTTCTCCCCTTCCCAGACCCTCCCCCTGTTCATTTCTTGGATATTGTTCCACGGCACATTTTATCCACATTTACTGATTCCCTTTCTTTCTTGAAAACAGCCTCACATCCATTTTAGAATCAAGCGAAGTGCACAGAATTGTACAATTGCTGAAAGGAAATTTCTAGAAGAAATGCACTGAAAGGCGTTTTTCTTCCTGGTGTGCCCACCCTGTTCTGGCTGGTGCTCCATGCTGGTTAATTACTGATGATGCACAGGGCTCTCATTTGGTGGTATTCACCCACTTACACTGTTCCTGGGACCGTCAACAATATCCACAACAATAAGTAACAGCAGAAGAGTTATTTCTCTCAGACTGTGAAGAATCTAAGACGGGCAAAATTGCCTTATGTCTAACAAGTGGTTAGCCGGACAGCCACTGAGATGAGATCAGAATCAAACCCTTCACCTTCTGTCAATCTCCTGTTTCTCCACCAATAGCTTTGCAAGGTTGCCTCCTGCAGCGTTTCACTTTTTAAAAAACAGTTGGTACAGACTGGGCTTTCTTTTTGAGACAGAAGGAGAATGTCCTGTTATGAAATGCTCTGCTAATCTGTCCCTACCGGTCAAATTTTCTCTGTGGTTGACCAACAATGAATATTTATAGTGCTTTTAAAGCCCTTTCTCTTGAAATAGTCTCTGTAACCCATGCAACAATTTAACGTAGGGAGGAAGATTCCTGAAATACAGATGCAAAAACTGAGGTTTTGCGGAGGTAACAGACCAACTTCAATGCACCGCAAGGTCTGTGCCCGGGACTCCGAGAGTAGCGCTCTTTTTTGACTCTGCTGGCTTTCTCTAACTTGGTTGCCTCTGCAAAGAGCAAAACCAAAACTAGGCTTTTTTATTTTATTTAGGAAAGAACATGAAGAATAAGCTATCTTGGAACCACAAGAGGAACAAGAGGTAAGCAGAATGTGATTACCCACACTGGAAAGTTGCCATCTACGACAGCTGCAGAATTCCACTGTGAACAAAAAAGCAATATTGACCAAGAAATATCATATTACCTTTCACAGACCCATTCTGATAGTTTGTTCATCACCTGTATTTATTCAAAGGACCTAAAAATCTATCTACTTAGTATGAGAAACCCACTGGGGCATCTGCAGATGCTCAGGGATGTGGTGTCTGAGAGTGACAGTGGGAGACAGGTAAGAAAAATTAATAATGCATATAGTAAAACCCAATTGGTTTTCTCTTTGTGAAGAAGGACCCTCGTGAGTCAAGATGATAGAGCAGGAAGAGTTTGGAATGATATGCATGGAGGGAAATGAGACGATGGAAGGATGGGGGTAAAGCTTTTGACTGTGATGTCCAACCCTCTGTTGCCAAATTCACATCCACCCACAAAGGAGGCAGAATGAGCTCCCAGTGCACAGAAGAGCCCTCAGCTTGCTTCTTATTAACTCGAAGATGGAGTTTTTGCACACGCAGATGGGGATAAAGGTTCTAGAAAGCAGACTAGACTTCCAGATCAATACTGAAGACTTTGCAGCACACACTGAACAAATGCAGCTTCTGACGCTAAAAATAGAGCTGATTCCTAACAGGCTGGGTAGGCTTTCAAGGGGCTGAGGTAGAAGGACCGACATTCCAGGAAGCTACTTGAAATCAGGCACTCAAGCTGGGAAGGGCCAGAAAACAGGGGTAGAGGAGAAAAAGTAGGGAATAGAGAGAGAGAGAGAGAATAAAGGGGCGAGGAGGTTGTGTGGGACATGCCACCCTGGAAAAGGAATTGAACATTTAGGGTGTGATGGGTACAGGTGATTGCACCAATGTACACAGCTATGATTTAACAATAAAAAAAAATAGATAAAAATAGATAAAATATAAAAAAGAAAAAGAAAATTTAGGGTGTGGCAGGATTTCAAAGGAACTGTAATGTGGGAGCTTTATTTGTTAGCTAAGGAAAAACCGCTACAGTCAGGGTCATGTGTGTGTGTGTGTGTGTGTGTGTGTGTGTGTGTGTGTGTGTATTGGTGGGAGGGAGAGGGTTTTGGCATGTTTTTATGGGGGCATTTTTTTTTTTTAAACATTAGTTTTATTTATTTATTTATTTTTTGCAGTTTTTGGCCAGGGCTGGATTTGAACCCAGCACCTCCAGCATATGGGGCCAGCGCCTTACTCCTTTGAGCCACAGGTGCCACCCTTTATGGGGGCATTTTAGTGAACATTATTTTTTAACAGAAGTGAACAGTCATCAGAACTCTGCTTTTAAAAAGGTAAATTATTTTAGAAAGACTATGATGACAGATGCCCTCAAAAGAATTTGCATATTTCCAGGACCAAAAAGGTCACAGGTACCATTAACGTGAAGGATGATTTTGTCAGCACTGGTTTACTTCCCATTTAACAACAGGACACTCCAGGTACCTGTGAGAAGGTCCCCAGCTTGTGGGAGAGTGTTTATTACAGAGCATTTGGCTGAAGCTTTCTTGAAAAACTTTTCTAATTCTGAGCTTTTTCTAAAGATTTCAATCCTGAAAAACGATTCTGCCTTCCAAAAAGCACTCACTTTTTTGGAAAGATGTTGAACCTTCTTTGGAAATGCAGGCATAAATGTTGTTCTCACATTTGTTTATTTATTTACTTATTGGTTGTACTTAAAATTAAGGTTCACGTTTTTCTGCGGTTTTTTACTGAGGTACAGAGGAAAACAATATGGACTTAACACTTTTATTCCTGAATATGTTGATATCACTTGCTGCTTGTTTGTTTTAAATAGAGGGCTGGCTGACAGCACAGAAGGACCGTCTCTCACCCATGAGGGGCCTCTCAATGTCATTGCTTTTGAGATCTTCAGGATTCATAAAATAAAGTTTGGTGCATCATTAAACTGTCATGTCATCTGCTCCTATAAACCCACTCTGAACGTTAAGGGTGCCTGGAACAGGCCAAGGCCCTGGTCTGGAGGGAGTCTCACTCCATTCTCTGTCCTGCCTAGAAAAAAATGACTTAAATGTTGTCATTGTTTCATTTCCTCCCCTTTTCATTTAGGGCAAAGATTTGCACTTTTAGCAGCAAATTGCACTTTCTAGCAACATCAGGGACTCTTAAGCATGTCAGGAAATATCGACCTCCAGTTAAAGTGGGAACAGCCTGGAGAGGTTTGCAACAGCAGATGACATGCACAGAGGAGCCAAAACGCAGGTTCTTTTTTCAAGAGTTCTTTGTGAGAAGGTGGGTGTTAGGTTTGGGATGTGGTTTGACCTCGAGAAGACTCACGGTGCGATTTGACTCCAGTGCGGTGCTGTTGGCAAGTCAGGCCTAGTGGGAGTTTGGGTCGTAGGGTCAGATTCCTCACGAACAGATCACTGCTGTCTTGAGGGACTGGATTCCTTTCTGAAAGAGTGGGCTGTTCCTTCCCACGCTTGGCCTCCCTGTGCACACGCACTCCCCTTTCTGCTGCTTCCTGTCTTGATGCACCACGTGACCCTCACTGGAAGCTGAGCAGATGCCAGCACCATGTCCTTAGAATTCCCAGATCCCAGAATCCTGGGCTAACTTAACCTCTTTTCTTTATACATTTCCCAGCCTCAGCTATTCTGTTATAGCTACAGAATAGCTACATTAACCTACATTAACCTAATGGAGTAGGCCCTATCATTATCCCCACTTTACAGATGGAAAACTGAGACCCAGAGAGTTTGTCCAGTACTAAATAGCTAGCAAGTGGTGAAGCTGGAATTTGAATTCATTCTGCTTAAATGGGAACTAGGTGGATGAAGACCGTCTATCCCTAGGTGCCTCTTCACAACCAAGGTGGCAATACGGGGGAAGGAGCATCTTTCTTTTTGTTGCCGTTTGGCCAGGGCCAGGTTTGAACCTGCCACCCTCAGTATATGGGGCTGGCGCCCTACTCACTGAGCCACAGGCACCACCCGGGGGAGGAGCATCTTTAGACACTGGTTATCTCTCCTCCCCCACTGTGGATCTCCCTGTGGAGGGAAGACAGCCAGGATTTGCTTCCCATTTGGAATGAGTTTCCTAACCTCTCAAAATCAGTTTTTTATCTGAAAAGTAGGACAACCTGCTTTATTTTCTATCTGTGATGCCGTGGTAGAGCTCATGTTCCATAACCATTCTCATCTTCCTCCTGGTGCACTATTCCTGGTAGAAGCAATGGATTTTACTGGTTCCAAAGCTGCATCTTAAACAGAACTCTGACACTCTCTGATGGTCCCCCTGGAGATAACCTACAGAATGCCTATGGCTCGCATGCCTGAGCCCCAAGCCTTGCCAGGGATGAATGAGTAGTTGCCACATCTATTCTAGCTCATAAACCTACCAAGAGTGTCACACACTGCCCTGAATCTCCTCCCCAGCCCAATGAACAGACTTAGAAAATTAATTGCAAAGTATACTCCCCAACTTACAGTTGGGTGTGTTTCAAAGGTATTTGTTCATTGATGATAAGGATCTCAGCATGCATTTTTTTTTCACTGTAAGTGATGACAAGGGTCCCTCCACCAGTCCGCAAAGATACCTTAATACACAGTATTAACATAGTATTACTAAAATATTCTCATCAGGATGTCCCCCCACCAATACTCAAGCAAAATATGAAAACAAACTGTGTCAACCCCTCTTCTAGGTGAGCTCACTGAGGATGGGAATGCACCAAACTCCTTTGTACAGCACAGCCGTGATCACTGCTAGTACTTCTATGGAGTTTATGTTCCAGACACAATTCTAAGCGTTCACATATATTCATTACTATGATTCCCTACGTGAACCTAATGGAGTAGGGCCTATCATTATCCCCACTTCCCAGATAGAAATCAGAGACCCAGAGAGTTTGTCCAGTACTAAATAGCTAGTAAGTGGTGAAGCTGGAATTAGAATTCAGTCTGTGTTCAGCTCGTGTGCTCTTCCATAGAAAACACGAAAGAGGCATTAAATATAAATACCTAAAGAAATAGCTTTGATTGTATCTGGGCTCTGATACTTGGGAATGGGAAGGATTAATTAGAAGAGATGAACTAAGAGTCTTCAGTGGGACCTTCTGATGATTTAGGAGCTGTGGGAACTGGGAACCCCTCTCCACCTCTGTGGGGTGGGGTCTAATTTTACATATGAATGCAGGGTTGGAGTTTTCTTTTTTTCTTTTTTTTTTTTTTTTGAGACAGAGTCTCAAGCTGTTGCCCTAGGTAGAGTGCAATGGTATCACAGCTCACAGCAACCTCAAACTCTTGGGCTTAAGCAATTCTCTTGCCCCAGCCTCCCAAGTAGCTGGGACTACAGGCACCCGCCACAACACCTGGCTTGCAGGTTGCAGTTGTCAATGTTGCAGTTTTTTGGTTGCAGTTGTCAATGTTGTTTAGCTGGTCTGGGCCAGATTCAAACCTGCCAGCCTGGGTGTATGTGGCTGATGCCATAACCACTGTGCTCTGGGTGCCGAGCCTAGGGCTGGAGTTTTCCTTCAATGGGCACATAACCAACACTCTTCTCAGTCAGATTAACCATGATTAATCTTTTATGTCTTTCTCGCACACACAGAAATAAGAGAGAGAAAGTGTGATTTTCTTGAGGTGATCAGAGAGTCTTGAGCAAGAAGAAAGTTTCTTTCTAAACATAATTTCTCTAAACACAATGCATTGAAAGCCAAAATGTGTGAATTTCAGATTGGCCTCAAGAAGTGAGATGGCCATGGCTGGGCCATCGCCATCCCAGTGGCCTGCCCTGAAGTCTCGCCTATCCATCCTGCATTTCTCTGCTAACATGTGTTACTCTAGCTCTGGCTCCACCCCTCACAATGTACCCATTTTCTTTCTCCACCTTTCTTGCGCTGTCCTTCTGCCTTTGGTATATATCATCTATGGGCACAAAACTGGTTGCCATGAGTCTTTAAATATTGCTGGGCAAAATGGCCTTCATTTCTTTAGGGTTCCGTCGGTTCTCCCTTGATGAAGCCTGTGCTAACATTTACCCCACTCTTGTTAAACCCCAATCCTCTCCCTCTGTCTTCCTCATAACTGCCACTTCTACACAGACTCTCCCATATCTTAAACAGATCTCACCTTCCCACTGCGGCCTGGGCCTGTCACCTGGATGTTCCAGCCAAGAGCTGAAATCTGCTTTCTCTCCTGGGAGGGGATAAATTATTGCATTGAACTAGCACTAGTGAATTACCCACTCCTGCCCGAAACTACACATATCTGAAACTAAAATTACCCCTTCCCTCCTGCTCAAATGCTTTCCCCCTAATTTTCTTAACAATACTCTCTTAATCACCCAGGATAATAATGAGGATTAACATTTCCCATTTCCTTTGTCCTCTGAATTCAATCTATCAACACATCTGATCCATTCTTCCTTCTCAATTTCTGCCTCATCCATCTTTTCCTTTACTCTCATTACCACCACTCTGGTTTTCAAGCTGTCCTTACTACTATGCCAAGATCCTTGGATTTTAAAGCATGGGCTTGCTTGGTTAGAGCCCAGGTTCTGGCTTTTACTAGCTCAATTAAACAAAATAATAATAGTGCATATTTCATAGAGTGGTTGATATGATTAAATAGTCACACATTGAGTAAATTCTCAACAAACAGTACTTATTAATATTATATCCTTTCCTCTAGTCTTGCCTCTTCCAATCCACCTCATCCTTTACCAACAGAACATTTTTTAATGTATCGTTCTGACAATATGACTTCACTAATGCAAAACCACAAAAGGCCCCCAACTCCCTCATAGATAAGGGCAAAACTCTGTAGATTGGCAACGCATGTCAACCTCAGCACGCCCCTTGGGAGCCTATTGTTATTTCACTTTGGTCAGAAAGATTGATTTATTGCCCCAAAGACCCATGTCAATGCCATCTTTGTCATTTGAAAGTCTTCACAGCTTCAGACTGGGACCTAAGTTCTGGAGCTCAAAACACTGCACAGATGCCCCCAATTCTAACTCCTGGGACTTCCTCTTTACCTTGCTTTGCATTTTTGTCAATATAGCTCACTCAAACCTACCTACCAACTGTCTTTTCTTATTTTTATCCTTGGACTATCAGGCTATAGAGGCCTGAGATTTGATCTTACTTCTGCAGCCCCAGATGTATAGCAGTGCATAGCACACAGTAGGATCTCAATGCCTTTTGCTAAAGAAGTGTGCATGAGATGCCTGTCTGAGCCACTGGGGGGTTGATAAATCAGGCAGACAGTTGAAGGAGCAGGCAGAAGAGAGGGTGACCATGTGCAGAGAAAGCCGTTATATGATGGGAATTCTGATGACTTCAGGCCAAGATCCAAGCCCTTTTTCTCCAAGGGTATCTGTACAACACAGTCATGGCAGAGAGGCCCCTGTCCCCAGGGCCTTTTCATCATCCCTGACCAGGCACTGCTCGAAGAGGATGTCACTATATGGCCCAGGCACAGCCATGCGGCTGCTGTTGTTCTCATATAAAGTTGGACACCTGCATCCAGTCTGTCCAGAGTCCACATGCCCCATCCTCGGACAACCCCAATGTCCTCCACCCATCTACTGCATGTGTGAGCCCAAGGAGCTGAGTCCAATCTCAGAGCAGACCAGTCATGGATGGATGTGGGGAGAAAGTGGCCTGCCTTGTAGAATGACAGAAGGCCAGAATGACAGAATGATGTTTGCCATGCCCGTTTCTCTTACAAGGCACACACAATGTATATTTCCTAGTGTCCTCTGATGTAGCTGGAATACTGTGATTTAGTTTTCCTGAGAGGAGTGTGAGCGAGAGTGGAGTCACGCAGCCATTCCAAGCTGAGGACTTGGCCTCCCTTCCTTCTCCCTTCTCTGCACAGTAAGGTGACCAGCATGTCCTGGAAACATCCTGTTTGAAGATGGCAGAGCCACATCATGAGGAGGAAAGACTCCTAACTGACCCTCATGGTGTTGTCACGTGGGCGAAGGAAACAAAACTATTTTTGTATGAAGCACGAAAACCTGTGCTTGATTTCCATAACCCTTAGAACTGTCCAGGCTCAGAGCACTTTGTCACAGCACGCTCAGTTGAACCCCAAGTCAGACCTGGATAAAGGACCAATGGACCTGATAATGCCATTTTCCTCATGAGGTAGGAATGTTTCTTGGCCTGCCCTACACCTCTCAACAAGAAGCTACACTGTTGAGAAATTACCTGTTGAACTTTCTTTCTTTCTTTTTTTTTTGTAGAGACAGAGTCTCACTTTATGGCCCTTTGGTAGAGTGCCATGGCATCACACAGCTCACAGCAACCTCCAGCTCCTGGGCTTAAGCAATTCTCTTGCCTCAGCCTCCCGAGTAGCTGGGACTACAGG
>CAUYPK010092102.1:0-50559 GCA_963574355.1 Loris lydekkerianus | reverse complement strand
TACCCATTCTAAGATGCATCGTAAGTGTGGCCCCTGAAATACCAGTTTTAATGATGTATTTCTTTGGGGTACTTGATGATTTGTTGAAAGAGTGCTCTTTCAAGGCTTCTTCTGGCTTATGTATATATCCATAAATAATTTTCTAAACATTTAAAGTAATTGCTAAAATTAGAAGTAAAATTGCTGTCATAGGATATGTACAAGCAGATATGTTCTGCTTTAGTAGCAACTATCAAGTGGTTTTCCTAACTGGTTAAACCAATTTATACACTTAACAGGGTGTATGAATTCTCGTTGCTCTGAATGCTCACGTTGGTATTGTCAGTATTTCTTTGTTTTCTTGTCTTTTGATTGTAAACCTTGTGGTGGTTATGTAATGGTACCTTCCTGTGGCTTTTTGACTAAATTTCCCTGATGACTAACCATGTTGAGCACCTTTTCATGTTTCTTGGACATTTGGATATTCTCTTTTATGAAAATGCCTGTTCAAGTCTTTTGCCCATTTAAAAAATTAGAGTGTTTTAATTGTTTTAAATGGAAATGTAGAACTTGTGTGATACATATTGAAAAGGTCTTCTCCTAGTATGTGAATTGGCTTTTCACTGTCTTACAGGGTGTCTTTTAATAACAATTCTTACTTTTAGAGAAGTCCTGGCAGTGCCTGTGGCTCAGTGAGTAGGGTGCCAGCCCCATGTACCAAGGGTGGCAGGTTCAAACCTGATTCCAGCAACGAAAAATAGCTGGGTTTTGTGGCGGGCACCTATAGTCCCAGCTACTCAGGAGGCTGAGGCAAGAGAATCACCTAAGCCCAAGAGCTGGAGGTTGCTGTGAGCAGTGACCCTACGGCACTCTACTGAGGGCGACAAAATAAGATTCTGTTTCTTAATTAAAAAAAAAAAAAAATTTAGAGAAGTCCAGTTTATCAGTTATTTAATTTGTGGTTGTTATTTTTATGTCCTGTTTCAGAAATCTTTACTTAAGACTATAAAGATATTTAACCTTTATTGTTTATTTTTCGTATTTAGATCTATAGTCTATCTGGATTTATATTTTTGTTTATGTTGTGAGTTGGGAGTCAAGATTTTCTTTCTTTCTTTCTTTTTTTTTTGGAGACAGTGTCTCAAGCTGTTGCCCTGGGTAGAGTGCCATGGCGTCAAACCTCAAACTCTTGGGCTTATGCGAGTCTCTTGCCTCAGCCTCCCAGGTAGATGGGACTACAGGTGCCTGCCACAATGCCGGGATATTTTTTTTTATTGTTGTTGTTGCGATTGTCATTGCTACTTTAGCTGGCCCAGGCTGGGTTAGAACTGGCCAGCCTTGGTGTATGTGGCTGGCACCCCAACACTGAACCACAGGCACCACCAAAGGGTTTCTTTATAAGTATCCAAGTGATTAACTTAGTGCCATTTATTTGGAAGTATAATGTTTTACTCCATTGCACTGGTGAATCAAGTGACTATGTATCTGCGAGTCTGTTTCTGGAGTCTTGTTATTTCAGTCTACTTGTCTATCCTTATGTGTCCACTTTACTATTGTTCTTACTAGATATATTTCCAATAGAAATTAACTATAACAGCCCCAAACTAGAAACAGCAATCTAAGTGCCCATCTTACAAAATAGCATATTATACATGGAATAAGAAAAAGAGCAGGGGTTACTATACAGGCCACCTTGTCTCTTAAGCACAATGTTAAGGGAAAGAAAACAGGCACGAAAGAATAGACTTTTTTTATTCCATTTATTTAAAGTTCAAAAGCAGATAAACTAATTTGGGGTGACAGAAGTCGGAATAGTGGTTACATTTGGGGCTAATAATGTGTGAGAGGGGAGCCAAGGGGCCTTCTGGGTGCCAGTGATGTGGTAAAAATCTCTTAAACTATACACTTAGCATTTTTTTTTTTTTTTCTGAAGGTATATCATACTTCAGTGAATGAAGCTGACATAAACAGTTAAATTATAAATATTAATTGAATTCAGAAACTTATTCCCCTGGTACTATTTAGAGTGGAGGCTTTTCCTGTTGGCTTCTGTCCGTGGATCAACATGTGAAACGTGTTCTTGCTGCAGTGGAGGGAGGCTTGTATGTGGTGAGACCTGCTAGAGCCCTGAGCTGAGCAATGATATGGAGAGCGGATGAGTGGAGAGTGGACAGAGAGGGCAACTTTTTGTGAGACCCTGAAGCCTGGATCTTTCCTGGAATATACCAAGAGCATACAATGAGCTGGCCTAGGTGGGAAGTTGACACAGAAGAGAAGAGTGTTGGTCATTGCAGTCTTCTTATGCTGTAGTTGTGATTGCTTGAAGTTTTTATGATTTTTTTTCTTATTTCAGATGAATATGAGAGTACAAATGTTGGATTACAGTGTTTTTGTTTCTAAGGTAAAGTTCAAGTTGTAGTTGAGCCCTTCACCCGGGGAGTGTGCCGTCCACCCCTACATTGTGCTCATTAAGTGAAAACTTGCCAATCATCCTCCCTCCTTCCCTTTTCCTCTCCCCCTGCCCCCTCACTTGTATATACTTGTGTTTTTCTTTCCTGTGTGCATGTAGCCACTTACTTATTGGCTTCATATTAGTATTGACTACACTGGACACTTACTTCTCCATCCTTGTGATACTTTACTAAGAACAATGTGTTTCAACTCCATCCAGGTGAATACAAAAGGTGTGCTAGAAAGGTTAATATCCCAGAGTATGCTGGTCACACAGAACCTTTGAGAACCACTCATTTGTGGAGCACCTGTTCTTTGAATAATTGTTTTCTAGATGGAGGTTTTTGGTCTCAAAAGCAGTTAACAAATCAAATCCAGTGATCCAGGTATATGGACAAAATCAAGAATTGTTTGATCACCACTGAATAGCAATATATCTAGGATCTCAGGTGGTCAGCAGGATGTTTTAGCTTTACTGAACACTTATCCTACTTCATCTAATAAGGGCAGCTCAATTGATCGAAGGAAAAACTCCACTAAGGCAGCTTAAAGTTCAGCCCAACCCCCTACACCTTACCAGCCATGGCATCATGAACTATAACCTGCAGGACTCTGGGAGCTATTTGTTCTCTGACATCTAAACGAGCAAAGCAGGGAATTCAAGAAGCCAAGATATGAGAAAGGTTTCACAACTGTTCTTAACCCCAGATACCCCTTAAAAATTTCCTAGAGTGCTTTAGGAAGCCCCTAGAGGTTCTGATTTAATTGGAGTGCTGTGGGGCCTATGTATTAGTATGTTTTAGAGTCCAGATAATCCCAGTGTATATTAAATGACTCATCTGAATATATGGTGTTTTGTCTCCTTTTCCTCCACTTTTCTTGAGGGGATATATTATTAATACAAAGTACCAAAATATCAATGAAGGGGAACAATTCCTTATTCTACATTGGAGAAACAGATTCTGTAAGTAGAAACAGCAGTCTGCCCAGTGTGCTAATCATTGGTCCATAAGAATATATTTTTGATCCAGGTAAAGGT
The DNA here is from genome assembly GCA_963574355.1 of Loris lydekkerianus. Classification (NCBI taxonomy): domain Eukaryota; kingdom Metazoa; phylum Chordata; class Mammalia; order Primates; family Lorisidae; genus Loris; species Loris lydekkerianus. The sequence goes on along the minus strand of CAUYPK010092102.1, from coordinate 47,090 downwards.
AAAAGTTATGTTTGGTTACCAAAAGGCCCTGGGTTGATTATTCAGAGCCTTAATCTACCTGGACTAATCAAAACTGTTCAACCACTATTTCTAAGCCTGTGCCTTGGCTTTCGTCTGTTCATCCCTCACAAGAGAGAAGGTGTTTGTGCACTGTGGCATCTGCAGCATGAAGGAAGAACATCCTGAGAGGAATGGCTTTTAGAAAGAACGAATTTGACAGAGGCATGGGACTATTCTAGAGAGAGGTGGTTAGATATTTCAATCTTTGTTAAAACAAGTATGGTAAAAGTGCTGTTTATTCACACAAGGTTATAAATAAACCCTTGCCAGATAGGTGTGTGTCTGTAGGGTGATTTATGATGGGAGGAAGAGACCTAATCTAGTGATGCCCCAGTGCCCCTTATTATGGTGGGTTGACGGGCTGGGCTGGCATGTCATGACCTTTGGGTAAACATGTACTTTCTGAATGCTGGGGCATTTTCCTTTCACCTTGCATGTAAGGAATGAACTTTGAACTCCTGAAGCAACTATAAAATATATTTTATTGGCTGCAAGGCAGTAACATGAACATTTTAATTGTTACATGTTCATAGCCTTAGTTACATGGTGTGGACTCTTCCTCAACTCAGCTGTTATAAGAGGTCGTCATTATTCCTATTTATTCTTTGAGGTAAACTTTTTTCCTCTTTCAAATTAACGTGGATGTATCTTCTAGCAGAGGAGCTTTTATCCCTCATTTGTCTTGAGTAGACAACAGGAGGAGAAGTGGTTTGAGGGAAGGGCAAATCCTTGGAGACCCCTGTCTACAGGCCAGAGAGACACCCACAGTTTGGCAGCAGCAAAGTGCTTTTGAGCTGTCCTCATTTCAAGTTGTGACCCCCTTGTTAATACGTATACCTTTAATAGGCAGTTTTATTTACTTATTTCTGAGTAGAAATGGACTTTAACATTCTTTGGGACAAGAGAGTCTACAGTCCTCCAATGCAAATTCTGTATTCAATAATTTATATTTGCCAAGCAAAGAACAAGAGAAGTTTCTTTTCCTGCAGCATAATTAGCCAGATCTTCTTACTCATCTTCATTGTTAGGGAAGAAAGTATTATTGAAAAATATTTCTAAATAGTTAAATAACCCTTTTGTCCTACAGAACAGCTGCCATTTATGAATGCTACCACGAGGGATTTAGAAGCAAGAGATTGAAACAAAGGAAGAGAAATGGGACCCGTAGTGAGTCTCTGCTGGGCTCCTTAATAAGAAGTGGGAGAGAAGTGTGCTTTCTCTGGCAGCAGCCCTGACCTCAGTGCCTTTGTGCTGCTATCCTCATCATTACTGGTTGCCTGCAGCAGGGCAAAACAAGGAGGAAGATAGCTGAGACAATAGCTCCAGAATAACAGGTGTGATGAAGCTCCTGTGCCCAGATAAAAAATATGGCAACTCTCAGGGCCCTATTCCTGAAAACCCCCAGGGGCTACTGGACCCATTAATTATACTTCAAAATGGTGCTTCCAGTCTTTCCCACTCCAGGCTACACGTAGAAAATGATATTAATTCTGTAGCCAAACTGAGGTGATTGCTTAGGGTAGAAGCCCCACTCAGCTGTAGCAGGGGTGGTGGATGTAAGAGTGGGGGTTGCAGGGGTGCACACTGTGGCAGGCCTGTCACCCACTAGTGGCACACCAGGGTGCACATGTCAGGAGACTGTGTTCTAAAGGTGGTGGAGAGAAGAGCAGAGGATCCAGGGAAGGTAGAGTAAGCTTTGCTGGGAGTGCCCTGTACCTATTGCTGTTCTGGGAATGTCTTTCATACCATGGCTGCAGGGGCCCCAAATATGTCATGGACCTGCGGCCACTGTGGAAGCAACAGCAGCAGACAGGTTAGCCTGGCAGGGGGGTGGAGTTCTCAAGAGTAAGAGGAACAGTTAAGCATCTGTCTTCATGATGAGAGCGCTGGTTTCAAATGTAGAGAAGACTATTAGTCTAGCCTTAGTCTTTTCTGCTGTATCTGAACAGAGCAGATCATTGGGGTCAACAAATAGCTGGCTTAAGAACAGCAACAAAGAGCATTGAGTAGGCAGAGAGGCTGAATTTCCTGAATTTCTATGTAGAGGCTCAACCCAGAGACCTGCATGCTAGCTGGGAGCTGGCCTGTGGAGAGTCAGGGGCTCTGATTAGGGTTGGGCACCTCTGCTTGGTTGAAAGGCTAAATATGTCAAGAGGACTTTGCTCTCTCTTCTTTTTGTTGTAAAAAGTCCTTGAAATGTTGTCTGCCAGGTTTCTTGTATGTCTTTTGGGCATGGCAGGCAAGTACTTTGTGTATGACTTTAGTAAGTTAAACCCAGACAGATCTTGGAAAGATCTGGTTTTTTTCTGAATAATTCAGTTACTACTATTTTATTGTTGATTTGATTCTGTAACCTGAGAAAGATCTGTGCTGTTCCTGAAAGGTTGCTAACAAATCCATTAAAATGCCCACTCTCCCCGTATGAAAAAACACCTTGAAAAGTGGCTCTGTCCTATAGTAAAGGTCACATTTAAGTTTTTGCTGTCTCTTTATCATCCATAATTTGAAATGCTGTTTTCAGTACTCCCTGATTCCCCTACTTTATTTAAAAATCATGTTTTGGCTTTATATTTTTATTTTGGCTTACCCTGGCTTTTTTACTTATATTTTTAAATGTAAAATTTAAAATACACTTAACTGCAGGCCCTACCCTCCCTCCAGCTTACCCCCTCCCACCCACTCTTGATAATTTTTCTTAGTTTCCAGCATGGTGAACTCTGGTGGGTTAGCAGGATTGTTTCGGTCACTCTAACCTTAGAGTCTGGAAAGATTCTGGTATTGAAGGTAGTGATGACTGTGACGCTAAAAAAAAAATAAACATTTTTTTTTTTTTCCTTGACAGAGATAAAAATTCAGAGAATAATTCAGGAAGTCTGTTAAAGCCAAAAAAACAACTTAAACAACAATTATTTCTGTGTGTTTAGTATTTTCAGTGTAATTGAAAAGAAAAAAAATTTAATTGATGAAATGACAAATTGTACCCTGTTTCCTCATAGAGAATATCAAATTCAAAAGAAAGAAGATCTGAATTTTATGTCTGGAATGAATTTTGGCTTTTAAGAAAATTGGTTAAACTCTTTATTATCTTACTGTTTTGCCTATACAGTACATTGAAATAAAAGCTGCATAAAGATTTGCTCATTTCGTTAGGATAGTTATCCTAATGTTTAAAAGATGCTTAAAACTCCTGAAGCAAGATGGTGTGATAACCAAAAGTTCCAGGACAGTTCATTTGTATGCTAATAGCACTTAATATTTGCATAGCTCTTTCATCTCTACAAGCCATTTTTAACATCAGCTCATTCTTAATGTACCCTGCCAGTGATCCTGTGTACTGGACATTATCAGTGGTTGCATTTTCTAGGTGAAAAAGTTGAGGCCCATGTGTACAAAATTACATGAGGTCACACCAAATAATAGCAAGTTTAGTTTTTGGACTCTGGTCTCCTACTGGTCACTCTCCATACTACCCTGGTCCTTTCTCATGTATTATATGTATACATAGGGAAGGTCATACCTCATTCCTCACCTGCTTGATTAATAAGACACAAAAATAGAAACCCAGAATCATCAACAGGTAATCTTGGGGCAGCACCCACTTGAGTAGTTAACTGGTTGGTTGAGAAACTGAAGAGTTGTTTTTCTACTGTGGAAGGAACTGAACTTTAACTAACGCCTTGGTCATGTGTCACTGGCCCACTATTACTAGAAAAATTCACTGCTCTACTACTTATTTTGATAAGGTAGAGCATCTGTTTGGCCTTGAAGTAAAAACAATTATATTTATGTGCTAAATTTACTTAGCAAGTCAGGTTTATTTGTTCCAAGAAAGCAACAGTATCTCCCCTGGCCGTTCTGGAAGCCACCTGTTGCTTTCAGGAGTTATGTGGAAGGCAGTCCCCCTGGGACACTAAAGACTCTTCAGAATGTGGGGGCCTCATGGTGGGGTGGTCCTTTTCACATACCATGTGATGCAGGGCAGGGCTGGTGCTAATGAGGCCAAGGTCACAGACTATCTGTCCACTGTGCAGGGAACTTTGCAGAGAGGGCATCCATGACTTGGGCAGTGCCTATGCAAATCTTATACTGCCCTTTCTGTACCTGGACCTTCTCTGTTTGCTATTACTCAGGAGTTTTAGAAAACAAGACATGTAGCAGGAGTCTTCTCCCCACCCTCTCAGCACCCTCTTCAGCTACCTTCTGAACTCTCCTCTGCCCTTTCTCTGCTATCTTGAAAGAGTGTCTGGGATCTCCTTCTCCGTTTTCTTTCCTTCTATTCACTCTCCCATGTATTCCTACGTGGGAAGGTTATCGCGTCTCTACACCACACAGCTAATGGGCCTGCTTTTCTCATGCCATGCCTCATCCTGGACAGCCTTTCCACAGTCAGAGCTGCAACCAACCATGGACTCACTGATGATTCTCACAGGGATGTTTCCAGCACACATTTGCCCTCTGATGCTTCTGTGTGCCCCAGATCCCCTTTGGTGCATCTCCTGGACATGTTCAAATACAACATTCCCTTTCTTATGTTGCTCCCACCCTTCTGTCTGATCCTTTTCTATAGTTATTTAGTTTGGCAAACATTACCATCATCCATTCTTCTTTCTTTATAGCCATTGAATCAGTCTGGATGAAAGAGATAATATTTATTTTTTAAAATGAGGTGTCAAGCTTAAGAAATTATAGCGTGCTCTTTTTTTTTTCTTACAAGATAAATGCATGCATTTACTTTTTAAAAGAGAAATGATCAGTTTGTGATATACTGCTGTTAAAATCAAATCTATGTATGATTTCTATAACAAAAACATGGACTGAGTTGAATTAAAATTATTTAACTCTTAAGTGTAACTCTAATTTTTAGTCTAAAATGGTTCGGAAGGAATCATGCAAGTAACCCAGCTGTCACTGATCTTTGAGTCTCTGAATCATCCTTTGTTATACATTGATTCACTTGAAATTACAAAGCAAAATTTAGTTGAGTTCTGGTTCAGAAACATTTGTTTTTTATAGGGAAGCTGTTGTAAGTTAGAGAGGGGCATATTAATATGCCAGTGAGGGACAATTTTTAAGTATTTGGAAAAAGAGTATTCGTAGGAAGAATTTATTTTCTTGCAAGGATTCAGTTTGAGTTTAATCATCCTTAGCCTGGGGCATCAGTTCTTATCCTGGGATCCATGAATCACAATTTTTTCCCCATTGATTTCTTTCCTGTTACTTTGAAATTTATTTTTGTGAAAAAAATTAGTTTTATGCCAAAGATATTACTAAGGCATTTTTGCTACAGGTGTATATTGGGTGGGATACAGTGGCATACATGTGGTCTGCAAGTTGCCAGTGGGGTGTTATATTATGCAGCCAGTTGAGTTTCCCTTTGATAAAGCCTGCCTGTCCTGCTGTAGGATCACAGTCCTCTGTCTCTTTGTATATTGAAAAAATGCTAAGAAAATAAATACATTTGAGCTCTTGCTTTTTAATTTTAGTTTCATTGCTGGATATGATGAAACACAAAAGCCCCCATTTTGGTTTAACAGCAAGCAGGGTTCTTGCCAATAAAAGTGTGGATTCAGTACAGGTTCTGGTGTGCCCAGCAGCGGATACTCAGTGTGTGAGAGGACAGAGCCCCAAAGGTTCAGGAAGATTACAGCCAAGTGGGAGAAACCACCTGGTGGGAAAGACCTTGTGAAGCTTTATTTCTGGGAAATGGTCATTTGGCTTTGTGGCTGAGTCTAGAAGAAAAGATTCAGAGGAGCTTATTCTCTAACATGGCATCCTACTTACTTCATGTTGCTGACATTTCTTCTAATATTCCTAAGCAAATTTTGCCAGGACAGGTCCCTTCAGCCTGCATCTGGGTAAGTCCCTTGGCATTCTTCATTACAGCCATTTGGTGGTTTTTATATGTTATACGCATGTGAGGACCATTAAAAATTCCTCTTTTGTGATCTCTTCTGGAAAGTGCAAGTGGCTATGGATGGTATCTTTGAACTATAGAACTTTGATGGTAAGAAAACTTTGGACCTAGGAAGGAGAGGTTCCCACCTGATTGGTGGGCAGCTACTCTAGCTTTGCTGTTTTGGTTAAAAAAAAAAAAAAAATCACAATTGCTGTGGGAACTTCTTGCTTCTAAGTCTTTGCTGAGTTTTATCAAGCCCACTGGCCAGTAATCCTGAATAACATTTGATGCATTAACAGGCTGCACAGGTGTCCCCCCCCCAAAAAAAAAGGAGCAGGCTGTGGAATTCATTTTGTTAACACTGAGGTGTACTTGTTTTTTAAGGACAAGTGTTGGGTGTGTTAGTACATGTGTGTGGGGGGAGTGGGCAGAGAATGTACATGTGTGTTTTATAACAGGAAAAACTGTGCAGGGAAGAGATACCTGGTGGGTAGGCTTGTTTGGTGGTTCTCTGGCCCTATAAGTGAGGTCTTTTAGTTCAAGGCTTTGCCATCCCCATGATGGATGCTCCTAAAAAACTAGAAGTGTTTTTGCCAAGCTGCCATCGTGGAAGCAGATACCAAGTACATCTGTTGGCCAAAGTCACGAGTGGTATATCTCTGGCAGCCTCTTTGCAAGAAGAAGCCCATAGATGCTAGGAAAAGCTGCAGAACATCTTTGAAGCTTATTTTGCTTCTGGCAGCTTCCCATTGGCATGCAGACTGAATCCTCTCCTTCATGACAGAGACAGCATCAGAGGTGCTATCCTTACCACTGAAGGCCCCAAGGTGTGTGGGCACAGAGAGTGATGAAAGTGAATATAATCTGAAGAGGTTTGGGGGATTTTTATACTTCTTTACGCGTGCTGTCCAAGCCGGACAGAGGGGTCTGTGATTCCCCATTTGATACTATATGCCCTTTCTTTCATCATTAACACAAACACTAGAAGTCAAAGCTGATTGACTATCAAACACCAGGCCCTAGTTTCTACTTCTGTATCAAACCAAAGTAACATTCTTCTGTTGGAAATTTTCTTTTCATATAGAGAGCACTTCCTGTTTTATCTGCACGATTTAAATTTAATTTTTGGGGAAGCAGCCAGGTGATTTTTGCATTTAAAGTAACAGCAAAAAATATAATTATTTACAAAATTATTTAAATTTTTCTATGTGAAGGAAATGAATTTCCAATGATGAAATTGTGAACCAAAAAAAAAAAAATTGTTTGAAAAACTTTTTATGTGCATGTGTTTCTGCTAAGTTTTCTTTAGATTTTTCAAAGGGATCTGAAATCAAACAAATCACCAGTTGATTCAGAGCAAGATTCTGCTGTTGCAGCAGCTCTAGCTCCCTGTTTACACCTCCTCAAAACAGGAACAGCACAGGGAGGCTGTTGGTTCTGTCCCCCTAGCTTCCCCTTTCTTTGGGGAACCTGGAGGGAGAGAGTTGAGAAAGGAGGAAGGGGCCCTGGAAATGGAAGAGTGGGTGTTGATGGGTACCTGTACCTATTCATGTGCACCAAGGCACCACTAACCATCTTCTGCTTTGGCAAGAATAAACCAGATCCACCTGGAGAGGCCTTTGGGATAGGAGGGACTTTATATGTAGGAGGGCTACGTTCTGACTCTCATGAATCTAGGTCCTTTTCTCTTTGTGGGTTTCTTCCTCCATTCAAAAATAAATATATACAAATTAGATTTTATGATTGTGTTGGTGTAAAGTCAAATCTATTAATATTTTATATTAGGACATTTTATTCGACCTAACTGTCCTTTATTTTTTCCTTGTGATTAAAACATTTTCATGTGCCCTTAAAAATATCATGGGCTTTACACACCGTGCCCACCTTCAGCAGTTATCAGCTCATGGCCAATCTTGTTTCCTCTGCGCGCTTACCCACTTATTCCCAATCTGTGTTATTTTAAAGACAATCCCAGAAATCTACAGTATCATTATTATACCTAAAAATTAAGAATAATTCCTCCCTATCATCAAATAATCCAGTGTTCAAATATCCAATTATTCTTAAAAGGTATAGCTGGGTGCCTGTAGTCCCAGCTACTTGGGAGGCTGAGGCAAGAGTTGGAAGTTGCTGTGAGCTGTGACACCACAGCAATCTACCGAGGGCAACATAGTGAGACTCTATCTCAAATAAATAAATAAATAAAATAACAGTTTGTTTAATTCAAGGTTCAGATAAGCTTGCCCAGTGGATAAGTTGGCCCTGTTGTGTGCAGACCACCCCCTAATTTTCTATCTAAAATGAGGAAGATGTGGAATATGAAATTGAGTATGTTCTTTGTATTTCCAGTCCATTATTTTTGAGTCAAATTGAGAGAAGTCATTAAGCATACCATGAATTTAAACTTTGAAGATTTTTCTTTAACATGAAACTTCTGTGTTCAGTTTAGATTTATTTATTATATTGTTAATTTTTTGCAAAGATGTTCTTTCCCAAAATTTGAATCAAATTTGAGTTTTTAAAGTTTTACTGTATTAACATTAGAAATGAATACAGAGTTTGAGAAGATTTACTCTTTTGGGTATATTTGCAATGAAAAAATATTTGAAGTGTCCTTTCTAGTTTAATTTATTTTGTGACTTTATGTAGTATTTTTATGTAATAAATTATTTTCTGAAATATATTAACTTTATATAAGAATTTAAAGGTATGTTTCTTCCTGATTCTGAGTTTTCTATGAGTTCTTTGAATAAAAATCTATTTTGAAAGAGAACAGGCAATAATTAGTGACTAGGAAATTTCAGAGTGGCCAGGAAAAGGATGCTAAAAATAGAAACTGTGTTTATTTACACTCTGCTCCACCCAGCCTAAAACACAGCCATGTGGTTGCAGACTTGGGAAAGGCTGGTGGTGACTTGGAAGGAAGGTGTTTTTTTTTCCCCTTACAGATGCAGAGTTGAAGAAGAGATCATTCTTACAACTTCTGAATCTTGTTTCCTTTCTTTAGTAATCCAGATAAATTATTTTTGCATGCTGTTATCTGAAAATGAATTTGACCATGGTAGTTTAGTTTTCAATTCTTTACCATCCTCCTTTTTACTTATATATGTATTTAATCTAAGATCTGTCCTATGAAAGGAAATTTTGAGATTGTGGGTTTAACTAATACCTGTAATTTCTATTCTCAAAACTTCTTAGTTTATACTTTTAAATTTTCTTGTATTTTCCATGATAGTCTAAATAAATGGTTCCTTGTTTGTTCATTATGTTACAAAAGGGTCTAGATTATGAATGTTAAGTTTATCACCTAGGAAAGATACAAACCAATCTTGTGATGTATTTCATGGGTCATGAGAATCCTGGAGAAGTGCACAGCTGATGCAGAGCCGTCCCAGTGATCCCACTGGGGAGTCAGCCCCGCATTTTATTGTCAGGTGTTTCAGGCACCTCCCACTATTTGGGGGCCCCCTTTTGTTAACTCTATGGCAAGGCATACTGGTATTGATGATGCCCAATTCCTCAGAGCACTGCTTTGGAAGAAGGGGCTTAGTGCTTATGCTTTGGAGTCAGCTGGCCTGGGTGTGAATCCAGGTTGGGGTCTCCTACTAACTAGTCTTAGTTTCATCATCGCTAAAATGTGAATAATGATGAGACTGGGTTTTTAAGAGAACTAATTTGAGATCATGCAGGTAAAGCACAGCTTTCAACAAGTATTAGCATTTTGTATTAACCTGCAGAATCATAAAAATCTAAACTTATTTCAGGAGTCTTGCCCTTGAGGTGGAATTGGGTTTGCTTTACCTACCTTCATATTGACTGCATGAAAGAGTATTCATTCACTTCACTGAATTGCAGTTTACTTTATTTCAAAACAAATTTAATGTCCTCACTACATTTTATTCTAATATGTATTAATTTCAATATTTTATTTCAGATAATGTTTGAGCATTTAAGTGAAAACTTAATACTGTGGGCTCTGTTTATCATTCCTTTTATAAGTTTGACTTCCTCCTTCCCTTTCATGGATGGGTTTCTCCCTTTGTCTCTCTCTCTCTTTAACCTTATCATAGGAAATAAACACAAATAGAGAATGTGATGTAGAGAACCTTCATGTAACCATGACCCATCTTCTGCATTACCAGCTCATGGCCAAACTTATTTCCTCTGCATTCCACCTTATCCCCAGTCTGTGTTATTTTAAGGAAAATCCAGTATACTATATTATCCATAAATACATTTATACAAATAACAATATCATTATTATACCTAAAAATTAACAATAATTCCTCTACATCATCAAATATCTAGTGTTCAGATACCCAGTTATTTTTAAAAGGTACAACTTTTAAAAAATTATAGTTTGTTTAATTCAAGCTCCAGATAAGCTCTGACACATTTAACTTGGTTGATAGGTCTCTTGTCTCTTTTAATCTACTCCCATCACCTTTGGGCAGGGAGACATAACATCCAGGGTTAGCTGAGAACTGTTAGTAGCCAACACTTAGGTGCTGGGGAATTTGGGCAGAGCACTTATTACAGCCACTGCTGGAGGAGATAGGTGGAGAACTTCCAGGGAAAGGAAATAGCAGGAATAAAGGCTGGTGAATGGAATAGCAGGGCATGTTTGGTGCAGTGACAAATGTTAGCTGTTTTGGAGGCAGGCAGCCTCAGGGTGTAGGTATTGCAGATTGAAGCTGTATTCCAGGGTGTGGTTTATTATACATTTTTGATGCTGGGCTTAAAAATAGTCTGTTTATTCAGTGAAAATGAAATTAATAAAAATATGATGGTAGCAGGGATGATTGGAAATGGTTAGTATATCAACTTAAGTTTATTTTCTGACGGTGTCTAATTCGGGCAAGTATGGTAATGTGTGAGAACCATTTTGGTGTCTTAAGCTAACTTCAGCCTTCTTTCTATTTCTCCTTCTGTTATAAAAGTAATGTTGGTATATGATGACGTCCCAGAGGACAGACCATGGTTCTCACTATGTGTCAGAAATAACTTGTGTTATCCATCTGCTACATTTGGGTAAAAGTAGAAATATTTTACTTATTCAAGAGAGCAGTATTTTTATGTTTTTTTCTAATATATTTAAACAATTTAAAGTTTAAATTTAAAGTTTATCCTTGTTCTTGGGACAACTTCTTGGAGTGGTAACTGAAAGTATCATACGGGTTTTTGCTGGGGCTTGATAGCAAGGAACTAGGCTTGAATTCTAGCTCTGCCACTTATATTTGCTGGGCAAGTTATATAACTTCTCATAACTTCCTCATCTTTGAAAAAGGAGTATTAATAATAGTGTTCCTTCAGCAGACTTCTGTGCTGGTTAAATGAGAATGGATCTATTATTCACATATAACATTTAGCACACCAGTATACTGAGTGGTTTTAGATATAATTATTTGTATTCTTTACTGTTTCCCTATTAAATATATTTCAGGATTGCTGATTTAAGGTGCAGTCAGCAGAAAAAAATGACTAATGAAGAAGATTAGGAACAAGAATATGTCCTGGGGTTGAAATTGGTGCCCTGCAACTCACATACTCCTTTATGTTCTGTAACTTCCTTTGTATTCTATAACTGATTTAATAGTTTTCTGAAGTCCCCATTCCTGTTCAGCAAAAGCCAAGAATATGTCAAAAATAATTCTGTCATTTTTGGTTTAAAACACATAATTGGTTTATGCTGTCTTTTATAGATAATTAGGATTCAGGGTGATTTCCTTCCTCTTTAGGAAGTCTTCCCTTCCAGTCCCTAAGAGACAATAGAGTTGATCTGGCTGATTATCATTATTGTTATTTGGACATGGCCCACTATAGTCACATTGTGACCACAGATTCTGCATTCTCTTGAATTCCCAAGGCAAACTAGCCTGGGTCCTGTCTAAAACTAGATTCCTTGTTCAGGTGAACGATCTCCACCCTTCTTGCCTGCTCATCTCATTCATAAGCCATTCTCCTCAGCTTTGCTATTGTGCCAGCTTTTACTCTTCACTGGATTATTCCCGTCAACATCAAACATTCTGATACTTCTTTCATGTTCTCTTGGTACCACTTCTCCTGCTGGCTGCTGTCCAATTTCCTTGCCTGCCTTTGAAGCAAAAACAACTTGAAAAGTTGTCTGTGCTCACTGTCTTCAAGTCCTTGCTCCCATTTTTCTTAAACACACTCCATTCAGGTTCATATCCTCACTATTCACCGTAGCCACTCTTGTCAAGGTTACTAATAATCTCCAGTTTCTTAAATGCATCAGTGATAATTCCCCATCTTGATATCCTTACTTTGCTTGGCTCCCGGGGCTTGTTACCCTCTCAATTTTCCTACACCTCACTCCTCAGTTTTTTCATTCTTCTTTGCTGGTTCCTCATCTTCTCTTTGACCTCACAATGTTAGAGTGATCCCAAATTTCTTTCTGTCTGATCTTTTCTGTCTGTTCATATTACCTCAATAATCTCATTATCTCTCATGGCTTTAAGTGCCCATCTATGTGCCATCCACTCTCAAATTTATATCTCCAACCTGACTGTCTTCTGTGCTCCAGGCATATGTATCCAGATGCCTACTAGATCTGTCCACTTGTCATGTCTCAGACATAACTCTCCTTTTCCCCTACCCAGCTGGCTCCATCCATAATCTTCCATGTTGATGAATTCTGTTAGATGTTCAGGCCTTGGAATCTCCTTGACACTCTCTTTCTCTCATACACCACATCCAGTCTATCAATAAATCCTTTTGGCTTTGTCTTCCACATATATCTCGTGACAATATGATAGTTGTATCATCGTATTCTAGAGTTAGTAATGAGCACAGCTCTGGTTTGAGCACAGATCTATCCAGCAAACTCTTCACTGTTATTTTGCATTAATATATTTTTAATTTTATACTCACATAATTATTTTTGTTTCACTATCATGGCTTAATGGGAAAGTAGAGAGACTATGCAACACTAAGAAAAAGAATACTCCAAAGTATTTTTAGAATTTACTTGGTTTGTCTTCCTATTTCTAGGGAATTTAAGTCTAACTCATGTAGTAGACTGTGTTTTCTTGGAACAAACCCAGCTCTTCAAGAAAGAGGAGTTCAGAACCTTTCTCAATTGGCTAATAACCTATGAGCTTCACTCTTGCCATATAAAGATGTCAATTCCCAGAGTTCATGCCATCACAACTTGAATGGACAAGAGGAAACCTGAGCTGTCTCAGTTCCTAAGGTATTCCCTTAGGCTCAAATTTCATGAAAAATGCAGATCATCTTTTATTTGTCTCTTTATTTTCATGAATCCAGGTTGAGCATCTGTAATCCAAAAATCAAGAATGCTCCAAAGTCTGAAACATTTTGAGCACCAACATCATCACAAGTGGAAAATTCCATACCTGACACCTTTACTTTCTGATGGTTCAGTGTATACAAACTTTGTTTCATGCACAAAATTATTAAAAATATTGTATGGAATTATCTTCAGGCTGTGTGTATAAGGTATATATGAATCATAAATGAATTTTATGTTTATACTTAGGTCCTTTCTCTAAGATACCTCATTATGTATATACAGATATTCCAAAATTTAAAAAAAAAATCTGAAACCCAAAACATTATGATCTCAAGTATTTTGGATAAGGAATACTCAACTTGTTGTATATGATGTCTTCCCTCATAGGCAGCCTTCCCAGTGGTTTAATGAAACCATTATATTATTTTTGTCTTAAAGTCTTTGATCTGGATGTGAATTTATGGAAATACTTGGCATGTCAGAGTTTTTTTTAAATAGTCATGTAATGTTACAAAATGCTATCAAGAGTGTGACTGATTTTCAATCTTAGAAGCAAATAACAGACATGGAAAGATGAACATAGGTAAAATGGTGCATATTTGTATTGATTTATTTGTATCCTTGTCAAAACAAAAGACGCATCCAGTTGGGTAAAATTGAAGGTCCATCTGTTATCATTTATAAAATATTACTTGTTAGTGGTTTAATATTTGTGTAGTGGTTTTACTCCCAGGCACTTTCACAGATTTGAGTTTGTTTCTTCCCTCAGTAAAGCTTCGCGGGTTGTATCATTTTGTTTTACCATTTTTCTTTGAAAGGAACTGAGACATATTTGGTTGTACAGGTGATAGGCAACATTGCTCAAAAAGCCAAAAATAGATTTGTGGGCTCCTGGCTGTGAGACCGTGTGTTCTCTCCATTGAGTTATTCTGTTTTATTTGATTGCTATCTTTACTTTTTAAGAAAACTAACACAATTCTGGACTACGGTTGACGTGCGATAAATCCTAGTTAGATCTTTAAGTCTAATAACTACATAGGCACTTTCTAACCAACCCAAGCAAAGCAGCCAACTGAACAAAAACTTCCTTGAGACGTTGGTGTTGGAAGATGGCCTCCACCTACCAGCTGACTGTGCTCTCATCAGGCCTCACATCTGTCCCATTGTTTCTGATGCTGGTACCAAGCTCCTGTCAACACCACATGCTTAGATCATTACAAGAATTAGCCTCCCTTCCTCCTATTCCTCTCCCTTTCCCCCATATTCTTTCTCACACAGCTTCCAGATTAGTACTCCCAGAGCACTACTTTGTAAAATTTTTCACTCAACAGTTCTGTGATACCCTTTGCTCTGAGGCGGGAGCCCAAACCTTCATGTTGGTTCCTAGGACATGCCCCATCTGTCCTTGGTGCCCCTCTGGGATCCTCTCCTACTTCTTACTAACCCCTGGTCCTGACCAGTCTATGCTACTCAGGCTTGTGATTACTTAATCCCCCTTTTGGCCTTGAATTATGTACCCTATTCTAGGAATGCTGGTCCTCTCCTTCTGCTTAGTAAGCTCAGCCCTTCTCTCAGGACACTCCTCATCTATTGGCTAGAATGTTGGTTTTAGGGGCTGGCCCTTTATCTTTTAGCTGGTAAGACTTTTCTGTGGATTGACTAATATTAGTAAGTAAATAAATTAATATTTTAATGGTTGACTGCTTTCTGATATGTTTACTTCAAATTATATGATTTTAAATTTGTCAGGAAAACATTTAAATTTAGCCAAAGATTTTATGAACTGTAAAGTGACCTTGTTTTGAGAAAGGGAAACGAAATCCAATTACTTGATAGAATATAAATCACATTTTTATGTGTGTGTATATATATATATATATACACATACTATCATGTAGTCATTATTTTTATGACAGTCTGTTGCTAAAAAAAAAAACCCTCAATCATTTTGAATAGAACACTTGAGGTGCTGGATTTAAGGATTCATGATTTTATGGAAGATAAATCTGCCCATAAATTTTGTTCCTTTAAAAAAAAAATAAAATAATACTCCCATTTCATTACCAAAATATGGGGACTGTAGCATTAATGAAACCCCCACCATAGAAAACTTTTTAAAAGTTAAAAAAAAAAAAAAATTTTTTTTCTTCAACACCCTCTGATGCCATATTCCTATGATACTGAGAACTTTTAGCAACCATGGTGTTGTTAATGTTTTAAATTTGGTGACTATAAAACTCAATGCAGTTGTATTTAGCCAGTGATGATTTTTTTGTTTCTTCTGATTTAATGTGGAACTTTTGGTATATGCCATTACTTATGAGAGATTGTTTTCATTGTGAGTTGGGGAGACAGAAAGTAGTTGGAAAGAATAATAACATAATTTTAGCATAGATCTTAATATACTCTATAGTTTTCATGAGGATATAAAGTATATTTTATATGTGGAGAAACATATGTATGTATATATATAAATATATATATATATATAAAATAGTGAGTAGAGGAATTAGAGAGTAGCATATTCAGTTAAATATTCCTAAACACTGATATTATGAAAGAAAAAGATGAGTTTTCAAAAGATGTATTTCTTAAATTCATTCATTTTTAAAATTGATATGTTGAATTGGATTCTCAGCTTATGAATTAAAATATTAGTTTATGACTTTGAATATCAAGGGTTTTATTTCTTGGTGGTCCAATTTTACTGGATTAAAGTGTGTGGGTATATTTATTTTTAAAAAATAAATTAGGTACACCTTGATTTTCATGAAGTTATACTGTAGTAAAAATGAAAGATTAAAAAATCCTGGTAGAACTTGTTACAGTATTCTTGTTACAGTATTTAGTGGTATATGTGGTTTAAAGATGAAAAAGTAAACTCATAGAATATCGCTTGAACTTGTAAAATAATACTTTCAGTTTAGGGAAATGAGGGTTTGATTTGCTTATAAAGCTGTCTTAGTGGATGTTAGAATAAGACATTTAAAGCATATCTTTTATGATGTGGTGAAGAAAAATTAACATAAACCAAATAATGCATGACTTTAGAGATCACTCTTCAAGGAGGTTGGTGCTTTTAATTCAAGGTCTTGAAGTTGCTTCATTGAAATCTTCACATTTTTTCTCACCTTGCCTTTTTTTAAGGTGAGAGACTCTGAGTATTAATGTGCACACATTCTCTGTATACTGATATTTAGCCAAAACCTGACGTGGAAAAAGCCAGCATGCATTTACTCTTAGAATCTCTGAAGATTTTCAGTGTGTTTTCCTGTTGTAGTTATTTATGCGCCATAATTTATGAGTTTTCTTGGCACTGGAAACAGTTATTTCCCTGTGGTTTACGTATGTTTTCTTGTATAGGTTTCTTTGCTACTCTAACATTTTTCCTTTTAATTTGATGATTTTTTTTCTTTTTATTCAGATAGTGTCTTCTCTCTGTCATTAGGAAATTACTTCTCATTGATTTATTCTGTGTATGTGTGGTTTTTCCTTTCAGATTCAGCATTTGAACTATGGGAAACTCTGATTATTTTATAAAAGGCTATTTTGACATTATTTGGGTCAGGCTGGGTTTGGTGTAGGGAAAAGAATGATGCTTCTCTTGTGACTGCCCAGCTACACAGCGCTGTGAAAGGGAGAGAGGAGGTAGGAGGAAAGGATAGAGAGAGAAGAAGGGGATGCCCCCCTCAGCTTAACATTTCAGAAGCCGTGAATGCAATAAATAACACGACGAAATGCTAGGCCCAACTTGCTCACACCTCACATCTCAGATTCAGGAGCATCCAAAATAGTCTGCTGAGGTTTCCATGATTTTTAATTAATTAAATCAAAGCATACTTAGTAAGGGTCCATGACCTTGAAAAGCATTCCATATTTTTGATCTGACTATAAGGTTTTCTTTCACTTTTTGCAGGTGACGTCTACTTTAATACTATATCACCATAGTGGTAAGAGAGGTATCATTCACTCAATAAAGCTGCCATACTAGAGAACAGATAATTTGAGGAAGGAGGAGGAATGTGGAATGTAAGATTATTCAGCCTTTTAAAACAATGAATAACCAAATATTTTGCTTTTAAATTAGGAATTTCACACTTGTGTTGGTTAAGAAAACATAGTAGCCCTTGTCGGATTATAGTTTTTCCTGAAACTAGTGGGTGTCTTCAGTGAACTAGTCCCTACATCTACTGAGACTATCTTTCCTGCAGCATTAAAGAAGAGGAATAAGAAAATGACACACACAGTGGAGAAATGGTCAGACAGGAAAGTAACTCCTTTCCTCTTAAATTATTTCTTTTTTCTTTTTCTTCTTTTTGTAGAGAGGGGGTCTTTCTGTGTTGCTTAGGCTGGTATTGAACTCCTGAGTTCAAGTAATCCTCCTACCTCAGCCTCCGAAAATGCTAGAATTATAGGCATGAGCCACTGTACCCAGTCTCCTTTAATTATTTCTGATGGAAAACTATATTCTGGATCTTGGTATTTGAGTTTGTTCCTGCCCAAACTCCAAGAACAACTTTCTACCAAGAGCATCTAGTATGTTAAAGAAAGTAGTCTAAAATAAGCAAATTAATACCATCTATATAAAGTGGCATAAAATGAATGTGCTTCATATCATCTTTTTAATTTAGGGGAAATATCCAAAGAATTTGATGATGAATGTTTGGAATTATTTTGACATCAGCTACTTTAAGAGACTTAAAATATATTATCAACAGAATTTTGAAGGGTAAAAGGTGAAAAGATTGCTAAAAATACTTGATTTTTCCTCATTGGTATTCAAGGATGTATGGCAGATTATACCTAGACTTTCTTCTCTTGTTTGTGGTTATACATTATCCCTGTGTTATCCTGTACCTCAGAGGGTGGAGGAGCAACTTGGTGTTCTTTATCTGCCCCCTTTCCTCCTGCCTGTGTTCTTTGTCTGATGAGCTCCTCGGAGACTCATAGTTTCCTTAGTAGGTTCGTTGGCAGTAACTGGAGAATGAGATAGCTATGCTATAAAAGACACTTCCTTCCCTGGCCCAGCCTTTTCCTGGTACTGAGCCCCTTTCTATCCTTCACAATCCGGATGTGCATAGGATATGGTTCCATTTTGCTAAGGACACACATCCTCTGTGCACCAGAGGCTTGATCTTTCTTCTAGTTAGAGTCAGGGCTGAAGGATCTTTTTAGCTTTCTGTTCTACCTGGTTCCCTGCCCAATAAATATAAGAATTAGTTCTATTACTAGGCTCACCATTAATACAGAGTTTTAGTGGGGATTGTTTGTTTTTGGCTAAAACATGCTCTTAGGCTTATCTACAAAGCATGTAACAAACCATCTCAAACTAAATGGCATAGAACAATGACCATTTTATTGTGACTGTCAATTCGGTGAGTTGACAGTTTGGACAGGACCCATCAGAGATGGTTTGTCTCCACTTCCTGATGTCTGAGGCTTCAACTGGGAAGATTTGAATGGCTGGGATAATTTAAAAGAGTAAGACTGAGGCAGGTCTTCTTTCAACATGTCTCCCTCACTCACTTGTTAGCACCTCTGCAGGGATAATGGGAAGGTTGGGCTCAGCTGGACTGTCAACCAGAGTGTCTACGTTCATCCTTTCCACTTACAGTTCCAGGCAGCGGAACATCTCCCAGTGTAAGCCTGCCAAGAGGACCAGGTGGAATCTCTGTGGCTTCTTTTGACCTACCCTTACAAGTCACACTGAGTAACTTCTACTGCATTCTTTTAGTTACAAAAAAATCATAGGTCAGCTCTGATTGAGTGAAAAGAGATCCCCATTTCTTGATGAGAGAGTGGCAAGTTCATACTGAAGGTCATGTGGAATGGGGGGCATTATGGTGATCATCTTGGGAATTTCTACAACAAGAAAACAGTGGTTACTTTGATGTTTTTATTTTGTAATGCAGAATTTCTTTTATATAAATCATTCAAATGTAACATTATTCAAAAATTTAATATTATGTAGAAAAAAAATTGGGTGAATGCCTGAATATTTCTCTTTTTACCTATATGTGTTGCTGTATGACATATAAATTTTGTGTGACTATTCAACACAGTTTTGGTTCATACCCCTAAAGGTCAGAAACTAAGACTGTAAGATTGTGCTAGGTTAGGATATGAAAGAGCAAATCATCACCATAAATTAGCAAGACATTTAAACCAGGAAGATGAAAGAAGAGAAACGTTAAAACAGTGGATATTTTTTGTGTTTTATATGAAAAATCTCATCTTTTAAGTAGCATGTTATTGAAAAATTGTACATTTATGACAAAGTTTCTTAATCACAAAATTCAATTTTGAGTCTGAGTGATATAGTCATTTCCTCATTTTCTCTTTTCTTCTCCTGTTTTTGATAGGTCTCTATATATGAAAATACAGTTAATTGCAAAGAATAATAGATGAATGTGGGAACTAAACAGGAAAATGTCTTTTTGTATAATGTATGAAAAGTTTTCTTAATGTTAATGGCTGTGCTTACTAGTATGCCTAAAAAGATGTATGTTAGGCTTTGAGTAATGGCTTAGTATTACCTTATAGTAAAGGTAATGGGACAGAATTATGTTCCATAGGGTAGAAGATTATCATAAGTTTCTGTGAGCATGCCAACATAATGACCTGGGCAGCTCACTTCCCCTTACTGGGTCTCGGTTTCCCCAGTAAATTTTAATTTTAAAATTAAATCTGTAAAGAAAGAGGTTGAAATCTCTTCTAGCTATGTAATTATTTGACTTTGTTCTCTTTGCATTTACATAGCACTGTAAAAAGCAGTCAGAGTTAATATTAAATATAAGAGTACAAAGATCATTCAGTAAAGTTTTAGAAAGTTAATAAGTTCTAATCACTTTACACTTGACAGCATATATAAGCTTGTATTCACTAATCCCAAAAGTTAAAGAGAAATAATTCAGGAAAACTCTGGCTTAAATAAATTATTAAAAACGTTGTGGACATCATTTTTAAATTTATAAACTATAATACTTAGATATGAAATATTTCAGTAAAAATTTTCAGTTTTATTCATTTGAACCCCCAAACGGAATTAATACACTTGGAACCAAAATTTAAAAAATTACTAAATAATAATTTAATAGGAAATAGTGCAGTTGAGGTTCTGAGATTTGTTTTCCCGAGTTTAGCAGTCTTTTATACGCTACTAGTAACCACTGTGCATGGGTGCCGAGCCTATCCTGTGTTTTTAAGCAAATTGAAATCATTTGTCCATAATGTTTTGTTAATGGCACTGTTTGTAGTTTAATTACCTTATTATCTGTAAAAAGTCTTCCACACGGGTAGCATGTAAATGGACAGTAGGTACTTGAGCCACTTTATCATGGATTCCAGACTCTGAAAAAAATCTGTTTAGATGGCAAGTGAGGATTGAGTGGCTTTAGAATATCATTTAACTTTTCAAAATTGCATTTGTTAGATATAATAATGTTAATCTTACATGTTTTTGTTCTTTTATAGATGATATAATAAGGCATTATTAGCATTGTATTAACTTTTACAAGTATTCTCCATAAATCTAAGTTAATTTTATTGTTCACTATGATTATATAGTATTTCCTATTTATTAAGAATAGGAACAAGTAGAAAGGTCAACTAAAAATTAGAAGGCAGCCAGGAAATGAGAGAGAGAGAGAGAGAGAGTGCACAAGAGAACAACCAAGCAAGTGCTCTGAGCCCTGTAAGTGGCTGTTGCATGCTGGCTTGGCTATTCATGAGTGGGGAGAGGGACAGCCATTCTGGACACATGCTTAGAGAATGCAGGTGTGAAAATGCTCCTGTGGTATTTAACATAGATTTATATCTTATTTAACAGGAGGCTACTCAGTTCCTCAGATATTATGAATAAATAGTTTACTGTGTTTATAAACAATGTATTACAACCACTACTAAATGAAAATGCAGTAAAACATTTTTAATATCAATTCCTTAGGACCAAGTAGTAACCTACCAATGTGTTTTGGTAATCTCACATTTGTACCTTTCCTTTACCTTTGTCCTTTGAAAGAAGTTTGATATGGTAATTGACACTAAAACGATATCTCACTTTAATTAAAGTTTGAATTAGGAATTTTATCCAGATAAATAGACACAATTCATTAAAAAAAATGCTTAAGGGTGGTGCCTGTGGCTCAAAGGAGTAGGGCGCTGGCCCCATATGCCAGAGGTGGAGGGTTCAAACCCAGCCCTGGCCAAAAACTACAAAAAAAAAATAAAAAAAAAATAAAAATAAATAAATAAATAAATAAAAAGATGCTTCACATTTTGACTTAAAAGCATCTTTTTTTTTTTTTCTGAGACAGAGTCTCACTCTGTTGCCCTAAGTAGAGTGCTATGGAGTCACAGCTCACAGCAACCTCAAACTCTTGGGCTTAAGCGATTCTCTTGTCTCAGCCTCCCAGGTAGCTGGGACTACAGGCACCTGCCACAATGCCCAACTATTTTTTTCTGTTATAGTTGTTATTGTTGTTTGGCAGGCCGTGGCTGGGTTCGAACCCACCAGCCTCGATATATGTGGCTGGAGCCCTAGATGCTGAGCTACAGGTGCTGACCAAAAGAATCTTTAAATAATACATATTTTATTTTATTTATGGACCTAGCTCATATGGTAAGTTTTTGCAAGATCAGGAGACAAGGACCTCAGGTTTATGTGTATGTGTAGCAACAAATACTTGCTACATGGTGGACAGAGAGAAATGTGAGTCAGATAGTTTAGCCATATCTTTTAAAATGGACTATTTCAGAATAAGGTTGCTTTTAAAATAAATAGTGCCAAGTAGATTGTTTTAATTTAATTATCTGTTTTCATCATATAAAAAGACTTTAAATGTGGTGGCCAATGGATTTAGTGGACTGACATATTGGAAATAAGCCTTACTTGCTTAACTGCTGCAGACACTTTGAGAACTGTGAATTGGAGAATCTCACACCCATACTTGGTTGGCAAGCTGATAGAATATCTATGAAAGGGGAAGATCATTGAACACATGAGCTGAGAATAATCTTCTGAAGAAGGCATCCGGATTTCCCTATGGATCTTATTTCACCAGGCTTTCAGCATCCTTCAAAGGCTGGGTCAGGATATGGATGAGAAAAACAGGAGAAGTACTTGCTGCCTGTGTCCTAGAAAAACATGAAATAAGAGTATAGCAAATTTTGAGAGAACAAGATTCTAAATTCCTAGAATATCATTATTTATTCTCATGTACAAGTGCAAAAATCATTTTCATAATACAGGTGTAAATCATTATAGCAGGACCTTTATGACTTCCCCTTTCTATTAATCAGGCAACCATCAGAAGAAATTTGATTATGAAAGGTACAAATAGAATTATTCTCCAAGTAAAGACATAGGAAATGCTAAGGTAGCTATGTGGAGGAATCTCATCAAACAAACTGTTTCAAGCTGTGGGAAAAAGAAAGTTGAAGATGCTTTGATTTTAATAGGTTGGTTGAGGTATACATATTTTTAGCAGAACAAAAAAAAAAAAAAAAAAAAGAGAGAAAAAAAGTTGCAAGCAACTATTTAAAAGAATGTAATATAACCAAAGCTACTTTTAATCTATGTCAGGGTAGGAGGAAAATTCATGCTTTTTAATAGTGTGAACTTTAAAAATTAATTCCTATAAAGCAGAATCTTTACTGCTAGACTCTGGCTCTGCAGTTTTTGTTATGTTAAAGCTTATTCAGGAAGGATTTTAGTATTCAGAATCCAGTACTGTGATTTAGAGTTTGTAATAGAAATGCTAAGTCAAAACCTATTTTAAGCATATAACCCCCCTGAAAGCTTTAAAGCAATTCTGAAATTTTATAAAGGTCTAAAAATTGCAACTTTGAAGATTTGAAATCTCTTCATGCTTTCTTAACTGGTTGGAACTTTCTTTGATAATGCATTGTGTCTCTTAACTCTTATAAATATTACTTCCCTTGTCAAAAGAAATCATTCCTAAGATCTCGTAATTCCACTAAATATAGCCATGAAGAAGGCCAAACTGGAGAAATATGTCTTTCTATCCATGTATTTGTTTATAGTCTAGTATGTTTAGTAGAGGACATAGAAATTATATTAATGTGCTATTAAATATATCCTATAGGTATATTTCTATCAATAACATATCAAATATCATAATTTACAATTAGCAAATGAGATATTCTTAAATGGGCACAGAATTCTTTTCTAACCCACAGAATTCTTTTCTAATTAAAAATAATATGCTTTAAGAAAAATAATCTTTTAGGCCAGGCTCAGTGGTTCACTTCTGTAATCCTAGCACTCTGGGAGGCTGATCAGATAGATTGCTTGAGTTCAGGAGTTTGAGGCCAGCCTGAGCAACAGAGACCCTGTCTCTACTAAAAGTAAAAAAACTAGCCAGGGATAGGGTGCAGTAGCTCATGCCTTTAATCCTAGCACTCTGGGAGGCCAAGGCAGGTGGATTGCCTAAGCTCATAGGTTCGAGATCAGCCTGAGTAAGAGTGAGATCTCATCTCTAAAAACTAGCCAGGTGTTGTGGCCGGTGCCTGTAGTCCCAACTACTTGGGAGGCTGAGGCAAGAGAATCACTTGAGCCCAAGAGTTTGAGGTTGCTATGAGCTATGATGCCACATCACCCTACTGAGTGTAACAAAGTGAAACTCTGTCTCAAAAAAAAAAAGACTAGCCAGGCATGTGGTGGGCACCTGCAATCCCAGCTACTCGAGAGGTTGTGGCAAGAGGATCACTTGCGCCCAAGAGTTTGAGGTTATTGTGAGCTATGACACCACAGCACTGTACCCAGGGTGACAGAGTGAGACTCAGTCTCAAAAAAAAAGGAAAAGCAGGTAGCACCTGTGGCTCAAAGGAGTAAGGTGCTGGCCCCATATGCCAGAGGTGGCCGGTTCAAACCCAGCCCCGGCCAAAAACTGCAAAAAGAAAAAAAAAAAAAAAAAAAGGAAAAGCAAAGTAATCTTTTAGAGAGAGCTAAACATCCTACTTCAAAAGGAGGTAATCAAAGTATACGATTTAATAAATAAAAACTGTTTCCTTCTGTCTGTCAGTCAAGGAATCCATTAATACTTTGGATAACCAGAAAACTTTTAGAGGCAAGATTTTGCATATTGAACCCTGATTTCCCTATTGTAAAAGTGAAAAAGTGTTCGAAAAACAATAACTGTTCTAAAAATAAACATTTAAAATATAGCAACCTCTTTCTGAGAATGAATTTAAAAGATCACAAAGTATAAGAAAATATTTTGTGTCAACGTGTGCTTACTTCCCCTCACCCCACGGCTACCAACCAGTGATTAAAATGTGATTTGTGTTTGATCAGTCAGGGTATCTCAGACTCTTGACAACATCTAGGGTAGGCTGCTCAGCCCTTCGTTTCCCGCTAGAGGGGTAAGTCTGACCTCAGTCTGAAACAGTTGCTGCTCGCCATCCTAGTGATTTGAAATTGGGGTTGGGGCCAGGCAGCTGGCTGGCAGGAGGGCAGGTATCACATCAGGTGATCCAGCAGTGAGAAGTGGGGAAGGCCAGGGAGGTAGCAGCATACAGCTGTGAAAGGAGCAGGAGAGCAAGACAGCAGGAGCCCAAAGACCAGTGCGAATGGGCAGACCTGCACCAATGGAGGTTGGATTTCTGTCTGCCATTTTTCCTTTCATCATCTTGATGACCTTATATTCCTGTTAAACTCACCACAGCACTCACTTCTCAATGTGCTTTTATTTTTTATTTGTTTATTTATTTATTTATTTATTTATTTTGAGACAGTCTCACATGTCATCGTTGGTAGAGTGCAGTGGCGTCACGGCTCACAGCAACCTCAAACTCTTGGGCTTAAGTGATTCATTTGACTCAGCCTCCCAAGTAGCTGGGACTACAGGCGCCTGCCACAACGCCTGCCTATTTTTTTGGATGCAGTTGTCATTGTTGTTTGGTAGGCCCTGTCTGGGTTCAAGCCTACCAGCTCTGGTGTATGTGGCTGGCACCCTAGCCAATGAGCTACAGGTGCCGAGCCCTAGTAGGCTCAATTTTAAAATAATTTTTATGTATTTATTGATAGTCCCCATTCAGTAAGACATTCTTTAGTTCTTTGTACGTGGTGTCCTTTAGCATTTTGGTCATATTTAAATTAATTGATTCAGAGTCTTTATTTAGTAAGTCCAATGTGTGGGCTTCCTTAGGTGTTTTTATTAGCTGCCTTTTTTCTGGTGTATCAGCCATGTTTTCTTGTTTCTTTGTATGCTATGTAGTTCTTTGTTGAAAACTTGACATTTTTATTACTCTAATAAGATAACTCTGGAAATTAGATTCTTCCCACTCCCCAAGGTTTATTGCCATTTATTATAGTCATTTTTATACATTTAGTGATTTTTCTGTACCAAATTTATAAAGTCTGTATTCTTTGTTATTTATGGCCATTGAAGTCTCTGTTTCATTTGCTTAGCAGTCTGCTAGTAATTGACAGAAATTTCCTTAAACACGTGGGATAAAAAAAAAACATGAACAACTCCTATCTTTGTAGTTTATGTTGAAACATATTTTAATGCTCAACCAGATAGTTTACGACTCTACTTTAGCCTTCGCTTCTGGTTTGCACAGAGCCAAAAGGTCAGCCAGAGATGAGAGGGGAGGGCTCTCTTCAGTCATTCTTTAACATGCACTCCACCCTAGCAAGTAAACCTTTTCTATAACCTATAGCCATGCTCTGTTTGTGCAAGTTAAAGGGCTTTGGCACAGAAAATGGAGGATAGACTTCCCACTAGCGTGTGTAAGAGTTGCTGCAGAGTAGAGGGTGGTTCAATGTAAGTCAGTGATTGGGAATAACCATAATACTTAAAGCAAAGATTTTTTTTTTTACTAGGTCTTAGAATATACGTCTAGATCAGAATTTCAGTTTTTATTTCAGCTTAACTTCATGTATATGGAATTGGAATGTAAATCTACAGAATATAGGTTTTTGAGGTTTTTTAAATGTAAAATGATGTAAGTCAGTGTGGTTAACTAGCCCATCCTCTTAAAAATCACTAAATCACACTGACACATGTATATTTATCTTAACCAATTGAAGTTGTAAGCATGAACTTTAAACATTAGCCATCACCTCAGCCCCTGGCAACCATAATTTACTTTTTGTCTCTATGAGTTTGCCTATTCTGAACATTTATATAAATGGAATAATACAATATATGGCCTCTTCTAACTAGCTTTTTCACTTAGCATAATATTTTAAAGGTTTATCCATATTATAGCATAGATCAGTACTTTGTTCCTTTTTATGGCCGAATAGTATTCCATTTTATGGGTATACTATAGTTTATTCATTCATCAGTTAATGAACATGTGGGTTATTTCTAGTTTTTAGCTAGAAATGGACATTTGTGTACAAGTTTTTATTGGCATTATGTTTTAATTTCTCTTTGGGCTATATATATCTAGGATTACATGGTAACTTTATATTACCAACATTTAATTTTTTAAAAAGCTATAAGATTGTTTTCCAAAGCAGCCTAATCTGCTTTTTGAGGTATCTGCAATGGAGTAGGCCATATTGGTTGACCATTCTATAAATGAAATGTCTTAAATGTTGACACTTTGCAGGGACAGTATCTGCATGAAAAGAGTTTTTTGTTTGTTTTGTTTTTTTTTTTTCTTTTTTATCATCCCCCTCAGAGCTTCTGAGTGTTACTGCCATGCTTTTAAAAATTAAGTCTTTTGCTGATTCTTCATGATAGTCGCTGTTTTTGTTTAATTAACTTTTAGTTATTCTCCAACAAACAGGAATAGGCCTAATATTCCAAATCAAATACTTCAGAATGAGACAGATACAAGGGTTGGCTTTGCTACTTCCTACTACTTCCTTCTAGTGTCACTTTGGGGCATATTAACTCCTTTCTGGAAAAAACTCTTTAATTCCTCCTTTGTAAAATGGGATTGATAGTAACTACCATTAGGGTTTCCTGTTTTAGAATGAGGTCATCTATGCAAAACACTTGCCTGGCATTTCCTAAGTGCTCAATAAATGTAAACTATTTTATCATTATTATTGTCATTACTTAAATGCAATGGTATTTTTGGGAAAGATAAATAATGTTTTAAAAATAATTTCTTAAACTACTTAGAGACAAACAAAATTATTTATAATTGAAAACTTTTCTTTAAGATGAAGAATAGAGAGATAGATGATAAAAATCAATTTGAAATTGTTCTTGGGAGTTATTTATTTTATCCTTGATGTATATTAAATTTAAAGCAATTTATTTTTCTTTTCTTTCTTCCCTGAAGCAAATAAAATCTGGATACAGACTATCTTTTTTTGTTTAGCTAAAATGAAATGTCAAACACAATCATCATCCCTTTTAGAACTACTTTTAAGTTATTTTTTAAGGAAGAAGTTGATATAATGTTTGCAAAACATTTGATTGCAGAATATGGTACCAACTGTCTCATTTCCCTTTAGTTTTACTTAATTTTTAATAGTTAAAAATATAACCGAATAAAGTGAATTTAATATGACCAAATAAAATGAAATTTTCCAATGATTGTACTATAAGACAATGCTACAAATATTTTGCAAATAAAAGATGGAAAACAAAATACAAAAATTAAAATAAACATATGAAATAAACAATTGAAACAAATATAAAAATAGCCAAGAATGGTTAATGAACATTCTGATCAAACTCTTTTTTGTTAGCATAAAAGGAATGAATCTGTTTAGTCTTTTCTGTAAACAGGATGGATGTCCCATTCTCTGTATTTGGAGCATCTTGGTATGTTTTTATGACTTGTAGGCATCCAGAGTTTTAGGGCTGGAAAAGATTTTATTTTTATGTTTTTATTTTTTTCTGAGACAAAGTCTTAACTATGTCACCCTTGGTAGGGGCCATAGCATCACAGCTCACAGCAACCTTAAACTCTTGGCTTAAGCTATTCTCTTTCCTCAGCCTCCCAAGTAACTGGGACTACAGGCACCCACCACAACGGCCGTCTATTTTTGTTGTTATTGTTGTCATTTTTGTTTAGCAGGCCTGGGCCGGGTTTGAACCCTTCAGGCTTGGTATATGTAGCTGGCGCCCTAGCTGCTGAGCTATAGGCGCTGAGCCACTGGAAAGGATTTTGATAATAAAGGTCTAGTGCAGGGTTTCTCACCCTAGGTTTAATTGGCGTTTTGGGTTGATAATCCTTTAATGTGGAGGCTGTTTTGTACATTATAGAATGTTGAGCATCTTCCCTGAACTCTACCCTCTAGATGTCAGTAGGCTAGTGCTAAGCCCCTCACAATGACAACCACTGAGGTCTAGCATTTGCCTAAGTGTGTACCCCATGAAATATCACTCATGCTGGAGGGTCTGGAGTACTCCAGGAAAAGAAGATTCTCTGGTCAAATAAGTTTGAGAAACCTTACTTAACAACAAAAGATTGTCAGAGTTTTTAATGTGATGTATAATGTGAATTGCAAGAAGAACATACACTGTCTCAACTTAGTTAACCACAGACCTTTGATCAAAGGGCAGCTTGCAGGATGAAGCACATTTCTATTTTCCTACTCCAAGTTGTTCATTTTCCAGGTGAGGAAACGGAGGTCTAGGAAGGTTATGTGACCAGCCAAAGGCTCTGCATTACTTAATTTTGTAATTGCTGAGTGAGCACCTACTGCATGTCAGCTCCTGTGTTAGACATTGGAGAGACAGTGGCAATATATAGGATAGGCAAACACCCAGCAACCACAACATGGTGTGGTTAGTGCTAGGAAGGAGGCCCTGCAGGGTGCTGAAAGAGCACCCAGGAATAACACTTAACTCACTTTACTCAAATGAGGTAGAGGAGCTGATTCCATGTTGGACATGTGGAATCTGAGGCATCGATGTAGGTATTGGTAGACCAGTTGGAGAGAATGGTCAGTAGACTGGCCACAGAGGCCGATATTGCAACCCTACGTGTAATAATTGAGGCTAGAGACTGTATGAGAGCACCTCAGGAATGAGAAGCCAGGGATGAAACCTTGGGGACATCAATGTTTAAAGATGCACCAGGAAAGAGGAGACTCAAATGGAGATCAAGAGGAGGTGGGATAAAGCACAGAGCTGGGTGAAGGGTACAGTCTGATGCTGCAGAGAGGAAGCTTCCATTGCAGTGGAGGAGGACTTGGGCTTTGGAGCTGAACTTGGCTTCAAA
Organism: Loris lydekkerianus; assembly: GCA_963574355.1. NCBI lineage: Eukaryota > Metazoa > Chordata > Mammalia > Primates > Lorisidae > Loris > Loris lydekkerianus. Next base: position 17,697 of record CAUYPK010092102.1, on the reverse strand, counting down.
TCCTAATTGCCTGCTCACGGGTTATGTGACATTGGGCACATGTTACTTTATTCTCAAAGTCTAAATTTATAAAAGGGGTGTAATTGTAAAACTACTTCATCTACTTGTAAAGCACAAAGTATGGAGTATCAGGCTCAGCATATAAAGAACACTCAGAAAACGTTTGGTGATATTATCTTATTATTGTCAAATAAGATGAGGACTTGAATTTAGCATCATGGAGGTTGTAGATGATTTTTGCCAAAATCCATTTCAGTGGAGGGACACATAGTTAGAGAGTAAGTAGTAGGTGGAACAGTAGAGATTATGAGTTTAGAAATTTTCTCAATGTTTGTTGTGAGTGGGATGTGGGATGATTGTTGCTGGAGAGGGTTGGAATTTGTGTGCTGGTATAACAGAAAAACATTCAAGAGGCTTGAGCATGTTTAACTGCAGAGGGCAAGAGGCCAGGAGAGATGGAGGTGGTGAAGCTAAGCATCAAGATGCTTGGGCAGGCAGACAGGAGGGCATAGGGACAGGCACCAGGAAAGAAACTGCCCTGTGCTAGGATTTGCTTCAGAGTGTGTAGAGACTGCTGGAATTGGGACTTGTGAGTTCTTGAGAATCAGAGTTTAGTGGACTTTTCTGGCATTCTTTCCATAAAGATAATGTATTTTCAAATCCCTTAAGAAGTGTCCTGAAAAGGCTCCTGAGAAGACAGGCAAGAATCAGAGCCTCTTGATAAAGTCATCAGATTCCCTGGGAGTCATGATGGAATGTACTCACTTAAAGTGTTAAATTGCAGCCACTGGCTCTTGTCCTTCTGGATTCTCTGTGCATGGATACATCTGCCAACGTCTCTGGGGGCCATCAATGTGTTCTTTTACTAAGAATAGTAAACTCTTTTTGTGTGTGTGTGTGTGTGTGTGTGTGTGTGTGTGTGTGTGTGTATTGTTGGGGATTCATTGAGGGCACAAAGAACCAGGTTATACTGATTGCATTTGTTAGGTAAAACCCCTCTTATAATTAGTAAACTCTTCATCCTTCCTACTGGGAAGGAAGAATTCCCACTATCCCCAATCTTGGAACACTGGGGAAGCTGAGGTCTTAGGAAAGTTGGAGAGAGGAGGATGCTATCTGTTTCTTGACACAAAACTATTTGAGTATAAGAAGGATATTTCTTGCATGAATCCAAAGGAGCTAGTGGACAGTTAATGTGCATTTGGATACTGTGTGGAGCCTAACAAGTAACCCTGAGGTCCTTGGTCTCTGTTTATGAGTTTCTCCTAAGTAAGCCCTGCATGTTACCTCTCAAGGACTCTCAGGGACTTTCAGAAAAAGAGGTTTGTCTTTACAGATGGAGAAATACCATGGGCGTGACTTGGCCTGAGGACACAGAAAAGTCATGTGACTCTTAGTTTGGAGTGGTATTTGTCTAGCCAGAATTTATCTCCTGGTGTGTCATCTTTCTTAGAATCTAGAAGAGTGCTCTTTTGCAGTAAATGTTCTTAGTTTCATTCCTTTTCTTTTAGTCCAAAAATTATTTAATGTGTATTAGAGTATGCTTTTGATTATTTCTTCATTTAACTTAAGGAAGTAACCTCATGAGTTCCTATTTTTATTTCCCTCATTTTGAAGACAGGCAAGATTTCATGAGTAGATGAAAGAACACCCAAATTTGAGGGAGTGTTTCGAGTACATAAATAATTGTGGCTGAGAGAAAACAATGGCCTTCCCTCTACTACTGCAGGGAACAGCCAATATTGGGAACAGCTGTGTTTGAAAGTCTCCTAATTGTTATTTATTCTTTCTGTAGATCTATAGTCCAACAAATGTATGACTAGGACCTTTGCTGATCGTATCTCTTTGTTTTGATCAGAACTGCTATAAATAAAAGAGCTGTAGTGTACTTTTTTCTTAAACTCCTAGGGCTTTTGCTATAATTTGTTGGTTTTTTTTTTTTCTTTTTTTTTTAGATACAATATTTTTGAGTCTCTCTGTTCATTTCTAAGAAATTGAACTTAGAGTAGTAAACAAGTGATACCTGTGTAAGCTTCCTAAGGCTCTACTTCTCAGATCGTTGAACCTCAAGTCAGATGTTTTCTTATGCCTTGTGCAGCTCTACTAATAGGCACCTGAACTCCAGTATGTCCCAATTATTATTCGTGATTTTTCTCTTTCAGTCTGTTTCTCTTACAGTATTTCCTATATCAGTTAATGGCACTCTTTATGACCCAAGTAAGAAACCCTGGAGCCATCTTTATCTCCTTTTCTGCTTATCTCCAATGTACATTTGATGACTACATTTTCCAAGATGTGTATTGTAGGCAAGTCAGTTTCTACTGTCTTCTTGTAAATACAGGTGATGGGGTAGGACTCATACCTTTATCTGTAATCCCTTCTGCTTGACTCTTCCTGCTGGCCAGTTCCCAGTCCTCCTCCCAATATCACATGCTCAACAGAGCATTCCTCTCTTTCTCAGAAAGACATGTTCACTTCTACCTTTGGATTGACTTTTTTTTTTTTTTTTTATTCTAATACTCCTGACATTTTGTGGTAATTTTTTTATTTACCACAATTAAATGATGACAACTTTGAGAGTAGAAACCCAGTTTGTACTTAGATCCATGTCTGGCACACATATAAACACAAAAACTATTGACTATGTTTAATTGATTTGAATTTAGAAAAAGATACATGAAATAGAAGAGGGACCATTAAGTAGTGCTTATTATTTTTTGTTTGATCTCTTTTTAGTCCTTTTTGGTCCTTTTTGCTTTTTGCTCTTAGGAAAAGAGTACATAAATGTTCTGTTACTATAAAAATAATCTAAATATGGACTTATAGAATAGAATAGAATAACCTAGTTGCATTGTCAGTATTCTATATAAATGCAATTTAATATCTGTTGCCATTAAGAAGTTGAAAACTTCACACATTACTATTTTTAGAGAACAGGCATTAGTCTTGGAATTTGAGGGTCCAAGTACCAATTTGTTGCTGCCACTTATAACCTGGGTAATCCTAGGCAAGTTACTCCTTTTTTTTTTTTTTAAATTCATTTTTCTCCCTTGAATATTGATAATAATACCTACCTGACAGGGTTATTTTAAGGATTTCATGATGTATTGGATGTGAAAGCATCTTGAAGAATATGAGATATAGAGGGAGTTCTGACACAGAATAAGATCATGTTATAGATTTAATATTTGTGTCTTCCTAAAATTCATATATTGAAATACAATCCTCAATGTGATGATTTGAAGTAATTAGGTCATGAGATTGGAGCCCTCACAAATGGGATTAGTGCCCTCATAAGAACTCAGATCAGAGAGCTATCTCAGCGTCTTTCCACCATGTGAGGACACAAGAAGCTAGCCATCTGCAGTCTGGAAGAGGGCCCTCTCCAGAACCCAACCATGCCAGCACCCTGATCTCAGACTTGCACCTTCCAGAACTCTGAGAAATAAATTTCTGTTGTTCAGACCACCCAGTCTATGGTAGTTTGCTATTGCCACAAAAACTAAGATAGCTCTTAGTTAATTTTTAGTTCAATATGAATTTATATGTCTTTGTTAGGCCTGTATTCTGCTGCACTGTTTAGTAGTGTCAGCTGTAAGCATATTTAATATCTCAGTGATTAACTTTTTAATATATCTTTATTTCAGGATACTAACATCCCCTTTTTTGGTAATAATATGAATATTATTTTAACTGATGGTTTGGTAAGATAACCGAATTGAATTTTTTCTTTCTTTAAAACATTTTGGAGTACCATTATTCCCTTTTCATGTTTTAGATAATATTAAATTGATATTGATTTATAAAAACTTGGTTAAATTAGTAGTTTTGTTTTGGAGATGTTTGTATCTTGGTATTGATCTAAGAAGATGTTTTATAATTATCATTATTTTGATTGGAATTTGTATTGAATTTTCTCTCTTCCCATTGCAATTCCCCTTGGAAGGGCTTCTCTCTACAGCTATATGCTGTGTAGGGAGAGGATGATGTATGAGAGAGAAAATATAGGAGATTCTGAGCAATTACTTCCTTGTATACATCTTTAAGATGTAGGCAAAACAAATCTGAGGCATGAATTACACTTGTAAGTTATAGATGGGGTCTGTAACCCATACTAATTAAGAGGAAAACAGCCCCATCCTATTTGTCCTCCCGTGATGGATGAGCCACATCAAAGGAAAGGCAGCAAGTCCCTTTGAGTGAAGGGTCTCTCTCTCTCTCTTTCCTCTTCTTGTTTTCTTCAGTTTATCCATGTGTTTTTTCTAATAGCATAGGCAACAGAAGCAGAATCTTTAGGTGGTACTATATATATATATACATTAGTAGTATGCTTTTCCTTTAAGACTGATTCTAGCACCACTTTCTGAGAAGAAACTGTCATAGTTTCACATTGCCTCTAAGAAATGGAATGAACCTAAACATCGCTAGAGAGCAGGAATATTTTTCAGTGACTGCTGCTTAGGAAATTTAAGTGAAAGACTGAGAAAGAGAACCAAAGCAGACCCGGGAGAGAGGGCAGCACCCCTCTGCTCTGTTGATAGGATGAATAAGTTAGCCTATATAGAATATAGAATAAAGGGAACTATGTACAGTCTTTTATTTCTAAAATAAGCAAAAATCACATCTCCTTTTTCAAAAATAATTTTTATTTTTTATTTGTTTTCTGTGGTTTTGAGTCAGGCCTTCACGCTGTCAGCCAGGCTGGAATACAGTAGCATGATCACAGCTCACTGTAACCTTGAACTCCTGGGCTCAAGTGATCTCCTGTGTTAGCTTCCCAAGTAGCTGGGGCCACAGATATGCGCCACCATCCCTAGCTAATTTTTTCCTGTGTTACTCAGGCTGGTCTTGAACTTCTAGCCTCAAGTAATCTTCCTACCTTGGCCTCCCAAAATACCAGATTAAAAGCATGAGTAACTTCCTTGCCAGCAGTCACATCTGATAAGGGTTAAAAGAGAACCAGCAAGGACCCAGGCACCACAAAAATTGTCTATAAAATGTGCAGCTTCAGTATATCTGCCTGAAATCTTGCTGTGTCAGTCAACTGCCCCTAGGTGTATGTCTTAAAGAACAGTTGAATATGTATAGAAGAAACATTATTAATATTGTGTACCTAGAAGGACTTGATCTGTGGACAAGGGAGAGAACCCTAGCCATTTGGCATACAAAACCTTTTTTGTTCTCTAAAAAGGTCACTCAGGGATGGAAGTGACCTGAGATGCCTATAAACTAATGACCCATAATTCTATTACAGTGTGGTTGGTGTGATTTTGGAAAAATGCAGGGTGCTATGGACAGTGCGTGCCTGGGAGCTATATCTCATACAAATGTTGGAGAGACAGGAAAGATTGACCCTAAGGAAGTCCTACTAAGCTGAGCCCTAAAGAATGTGTTTAAGGAGCATAGGTTAGGGAAAGGTAGAATAGTGTGAAGACCTTTTAAGTTTTTATGTATTTTTCTCCTGAACTGTTTCTTTTTTCTTTTTTTTTTTTGGTAGTTTTTGGCTGGGGCTGGGTTTGAACCCACCACGTCCAGCATATGGAGCCGATGCCCTACCCCTTTGAGCCACAGGCGCCACCCCTGAACTGTTTCTTTTTATTTCTAAGGGTTCTATAAATATTTAATTGCTTTTACCCCATTGTCTTTTCTATTTGTTGCAGTATTTCTCTAGTTTATTTGTGTTTTTATGTTTTGTTGATCAGTCAGGTTTTTTTTTTCAATATAATAAAATGTTTTTGCTCATGCTTTTTGCATTTAGTTCAGTGTCAAAAAAAGTCCTTCTTCAACCCTATATTGTATAAATGTTGGGATTTATATAAATGTTGGTATTTATTTTTATTGTCTACCTTTGAATCTTTAATTTCTCAGGATTTTTTGAGTATAAGATATATTGTTGGAATCTACCTCTTTTAGTACCAATAGTTAAAAAAAAGTAAAACTTCTGTTTCTGAACCAAAAGTGAGGACAAGTTAGTCTAACAATTTTTTTCACATACTTTGTGTGAGAGAAACAGTCTCAGAGTTAAGATGTAAAACTATTAAAATTTCTGAGGCATTTGATGTTATATACGTTCAAAAGAAAAAAAATGTTTGAAATCCAGACTGTATGAGAAAGTCCAGGTCATAAAATATTGCTAGGCGTTTATATAGTTTTAACTTGCATTTCACTTAAAGCTCAAAGTTATTCTTCCTCTTTGAAATATTAATTGATGTCAGTTAATGATATCAATTTGATGAATTGATGTCATTTCATGAATGACAGTCAATTAATGAAGGACTTTTCAGGTCAGTATTGGCTGTAATCTTCCTATGTTCGTAGGCTCTTTTCTGTGCACAGCCTCCAAACATAGACTGTTCTCTTGTCTGTAGTCGAGGCAATCAGAACAAGACCAGAGATTGTGGAGGCTTGACCTATAGAACTAAAGCACAGCCTCAGAAAGATGGAAGGAATCGTAGGAAATAAACTGCTACAGTTCCTGACATTTAAAATTTGGGCAGCAAGATGAATATTTCCTAAGAGTTTTAAAACTAATTTCGGATGCCTAATGGAAGTGGTTTTTTTGTTGTTGTTGTTGTTGTTTATTTTGTTGGTTTGGGGATATTTTTCAAATTCTGGAGCTTGATTGATTTTTCTTGAGTGAAAATGCAGCCCCCTTTTTGCTTGTTTAGATGAAATTTAGAGGAGTGTGATGATTGGACTATTTGTATGTGCTTGAGCCAGAGGACCTGGGTTGTCCACATTCGCGTGTACTGTTGGCTCTTTACTGATACCTTGATTCCCAGTAAATGATGTTTGCAAGAGTGAGGTGGGGTTTGGTGGCTTTCAGGCCACCCAGAGTGCCATGTGTATCTGTTTGATAAACTCTGTGGTTTATCTGTTCTGTTTTTGCTAGCTGGAGAGAGAGAAGCAAACAGGCAGACATGATATGTGAAATGTTTTATCTTTTATGTGAATTTTTGGAAAATCTAATTCTAAGTGTAATTTAATTCCTGAAAGAACAAAAAGTTGTTTCCCTGGGGAGCTATCTTTGGGAGGTGTAGGTCTTGTTTTTTTTTTTTTTTTTTTTTTTAAGGCTGTGAACATTATGAAAGTGAATATATGACTTTGTAAATATATATTGTCTTGCAGGCTAAGCCATGTTTTTTTTTTTAAGCAAGTCTATACTTGACTACCCTTGGCATATCAGAGGTAGGAAAAAAATGGGTGTTAGAAACCATCCTTTTTTTGTTTTTTTACAATGGCACAGGTTTTCTAAGGTTGTCTAGATATAAATATTAACCCTTAGATACTATTGTTATGGTCTGGGATTTTTGATCCTTAGCACTCTGGACATTTGGGGCTGGATAATTGTGGGGCTGTACTTTGTGTTGTAGGATGTCTAGTGACATTGCTGATTTCTACTCACTAGCTGTTTTTTCCCCACTAGATGCTAGTGGTAGCCCCCCATTTCCAGCCATAACAATAAAAAAAATGCCCCCAGATATTGCCACATTACCTTAGGTGGCAATAATCCCTGGCTGAGAACCACTGATAAAGTCAATGCAGAGGAGATACGATCAGTCAGGTCAGAGTTTATGTGTGACTTTTATATGGTTTACTTTGTAGTCACTTGGCTTCAGGACTCAAGAAGAGGCTACTAGAACTAACCTTTTACCTAAACTTCAGTGAAAATACAATTAAATACAGTTAGATTTCACAGCATTCAAAGTCACTAACTGTATTTGTTACAGTGAAAATGAAATCAGTGGACTGAAAGCTGAGGACAGTTTGAAACTCTGGGGCAAGGGTGGGAATCATATGTCTCTTCTCTGGTGAATCAGTTATAGTCATTAAATTTAGTTATTTGCTGTTCCAATAGCATAAACCAGAGCACAGGATGCTTCCTTCCTAAAATATCTACCTGCTCTCTAGGCTTGCTGGCCATGTAGGATTTGCTGTTGTGGCCTTCCGTGGATGGTTAACCTATTCAGATGAAACACCCACTTGCTGTGGAAAATCTGGAAAATCATCCAAAGCTCGTAACAAAACCCCCTTACTTGATTACATGTTTTCTGTTTTTGCAGTTTTTGGCTGTGGCTGCCTTTGAACCTGCCACCTCCAGCATATGGGGCCAGAGCCCTACTCCTTTGAGCCACAGGTGCCACCCCTTGATTACATGTTTTAATGACTGCATGTTAAACACTCCACTAGAAATTAGTGGCATGTGTTTTCCTCATGTGTGGTTCAATCCTCTCCCACCCCACTGCTGCTGATTTTTAAAGATGCTTCCTTTATATCAGCACTGACAATACAGATCAAACAAAACTCAAAAGAACTATGTCACAGACCCAGTCTGTAGCAGGGAATGTTATCCTTGTATTCATTTTGGATCAAAGGTTACGATTTTAAGTTAGATTTGCAATAATGCAATAGAAATTACCTTTATGGCTTGAAAGGTAACAATTGATGTGTAATTTGATGCTCCATATTAAAATGTACTTGTCTTCACATAATTTTTAGAACTGCTTTCAAGCATAACTGCCTATATACTACAATTATGTTAATTCATTATTAAATGTATTTTTACTGATTACTGAACTGGAGTGAATTATAAATCTCCTGCCAAAAACATTGCCTTGCTTGTACTGGACAAGTAATTAATCATCATTTGGATCTGTTTTTAAAGAAAGTTTTGGTGATTGTATAAAGCTTTCTGATAATTAAATTATAATGAACTGTTTCTGCATGATATAAAATACCCCCTTAATGCATTTTTAAAGGACTATAAAATAATAATTAGAACTTAGAATTATAGTCAACTTTCAGCATTCATGTCAATGATAATTGCTAGCAGAGAGAAGAAGAGGTATTCTAGAAAACAAGAAAGCATTTGGAAAGAAATATGAAAAGCCTTAGCCATCCTCATTCTCTTTCTGTCCCGCCTTATGTTTGGTCTGTGGTGGGAGCTGACTGGATGGTGCAAGGGGGAAGCTGCAGCTAAGAGAAGGCAGTGCTCTTGTGGAAGACTGTGTGTTAGCAGTGTTGTTGTTTTTTTGTCCCTCCCCCCCCCCAAAACAGATTTCAATTGGCCCTTATTTGAATATGTTTCTACATGAAACTAGGAAACGGTACCCTATTTTTTTGTTGCACAAACTTCATGTAGTGCAAGGGTACCCTTGGAGCAGTGTGCTGGGATAGACACCAAGATCTGTCATAGCTAGAAGCCTCCCTGTAAATGCCTGGAACACAAGGTGTCTCTGGAGTTCTTCCTGTCCTTTTTCTCCTTTTGTCTGTGTCCTGCCCAGACATGAGTTCTTTAAACCAAGGATTTCCATTTAGTTTACTGCTTTCATATTTGTCCCTGAAACAGAGAGAGACAGTTAACATTGTCACTCCAAAAATTAGAGCAAAGGAATTCAGAAATAGGAGGAAAATATATACAACTGTTTGAGGGAGGGAGGATATTCATTTTGTTTCTGACTTCTATTCAATTAATAAAACATATGAGCTGGTTATATGGTTTCCTTGAATCATCTGACCTTGTCTCTGTCTAAATATAGACATTCCTAGGAATACTGAGAATCTATGCTGTATGTTTTGGCTTCTATTCTTGCTGTAGATGGCTAAGGGTGAACAGACAATCACTTACTCTTTGTCATGTTTTCTTTTAGGGTAAAAGTCTACTAGCTGTTGGAATTTTGGATAGATTCAAACTATTAACGTTTAGTCTTCTACAATTTCTAGGTCTATTGATATAGAGACAAATATAGGGTGGCCATAAAGTTCATGTGCAATTTAAATTTTTATATATATATATATTTAAAATTATATATATATATGTATATATATGTTTTATATATATATGTAATATATACATATATATATATAATTAAAATTATATATATAGTTCTACTAATATAGTAGAACTTCTGCAAGTTGACCATGCAAGGGACTGTGACAAACTGGTCAACACACAAAGGTGGTCAACATAAGGGACTTCCATTGAGTACATGCAGTGCGTGTCCAGTCTATGAGTATTAGGTCAATTTAAGGACGTGGTCAATGTAGGGAGGTTGTCAACTCTGGAGGTTCTACTGTATAAATCTTTAGCCTGTGGATTTTTATCTTTAAATGCTCATTTTTTGAAAAGTTTCTTGGTTGAGTTTATTGGGAGATGGAATTAATGAGGCCGAAGTCATGAGTATGAGTTCTGCTTTACCACATTCCAGGATTACATTGTACTGTCTTGCAAGAGGTGGTCTTTAGGGGGCCAGGTACAAAGAAAGCATCTTCCATTTTACATTATCTGTGAGTGTCTGTTGTGTTGGGCAGACACCACTAACCAAGGCAGACCACTAACCAAAACATAAATAAATGAGAAAACTATCAGCTAAGTGCACATACAATATTAAGACTGAATGAACCAATCAAAAAGTAGTTATACCTAGAATCAAATTGAGAAAGATGGATTAGGCCTCAGTGGAATAAAAATGGCAGTGGAATTATAGAGCCTCTGAATGAACAAAAGTCCAAGTTCTTGTTCTGTTTTCATTGCACAGAATGTCGGAAATTCTTTTGTTGGGGTGTTCTATTCATTATTTTCACTCCGTTTTCTTGTAAAGTTAACATATTTTAGAAAACCTCAGAAAAACATTTTATTTTGTTTCTGTGTTAGTATAAACAGAGAAGAAACAGAGAATATTCCATGCTATAGGGGAGTAGGGAGCAGGGAGAATACCCACACACATGGGTGGTGGGTGGTACTTGAGGCTTTGGGGTCTAAAGGGAAAGATTTACACTAAAACAAAAATTCCACATTTGAGACAGTGGCATTCAAAACCCCAAGTGAGTGTGATTTGGAAACCATGGAAGAAAAGAAAAGATCTTATTAAATGATAGGAAAACACAGCCTGTGTAGATTACTACCTTGCGTGGAGTTCCTAGACAACACCCTCCCGGCCAACACCTGTGTCTGAGTTCGGCCCCTGCCTGTATCCATTGTCACTCCTGCCTCATCTTCAAAAAGCTTTCTCTAGAATTTTCCTTGCAGCCCCTGAACATATTCGCCTCTCACATCCTAAACCAGCCCTCTGTTTGGTTTCCCTCTTTTTCAAAGAGAGGTCAGCTCTCTCTCTCCTTACTGTCTCTATTTCTGGGTTGCCACAACAATTTAGTTTTGCATTTGCTGTTGCAAAGGACACAACTAAATTCCATGTTGTAAAATTGGGCCCTTTAGAGTAGGCGTTGGCATGAGATAGATGGGGGCTTTAATCTTGGCTCTGCTACAAACAAATTGAGTGACATCAGGCAAGTTATTTGACCTCCTTGAGCCTGACATTATAAAATGGGATGATAAAAGCTTCTTTCTTTATAAAGATTGGATGTGGCAAGTATGTCGTGTATATCATAAATATGTAATAAAGTGTCCAATGCACTTAGCCTGTGGCTGGCCCACAGGAAATGCTTCATGAGGGGTAGCTGCTGCTCTGACTTCTATTAAACAATGCTGTCACGCTTACTTCTGCTAGAACTGCTGCTGCTTTTAATTTTGCAGCCCTGCAGCCCTCATGCTCCCAGCTTTTGGCTTCCATGTCTCTACTCTGTAGGCTTTGCTTTTAAGCCTGCCTGCAGCGTTCCGTCCCCTGACCTCCTCACCTTTTCCCGCTGGGGCTGCCATGGGCTCAGTCCTTGTCCTCCTGTTCTTACCGTTTGCCATCCATACTCACAACTTAAACTCCCGGTCCATCCCCCGACACACACACCGTGTGTTCATGGTGCTCAAATTTATCTCTGTTGCCTGCCGACATTATCTCTGGGATGTCTCTGTCTCCTTCACTCATAACATGTTAAAACCCCATCACCTCTCAATTCCACTATTACATTAACTTCATAAGTATTCTTTCTTCTTCCATTTTTCTCCTCCTTAAATTAAGGCACCACATAACCAGAATGATTTCTGAATGAGGAAAATCAGGTTATTCTCTTTTAAAAATATTATCAGCTAAGCACCCTGCCCTGGCCCTGGCCCTGGCCCCGGCCCCATCCCCAGCCCTGACCCTAGCAGCACCAGCTGCAGTACCTGTCCGTGGCACTCACGACCCCTCTTCTCTTGGCTCCTGTCTACTCAGCACCCCCACATTCATTGCTCTTTGCACATCACAGTGCATGCTTTTTGCCTCTAAGCTTAATGATGTTGGCTCTGCCTGGAATATCTTTCCTCTTTTCTCCCTTAGCTTATTTTGATTCTTTTCAGCACAGACTTCATCGCTGTAAGACTTTCTCTGAATCCTGGCCAGGCTGAGGGCTCCTCCTCTGTTCTCCCACAGCACTCCAGATATTTCTATTAAAAAAAAAAAAAAAAAAACAAAAAAAAACTGAACAGAATGGACTAAAGAAAAAGATGCTGTTTTACAAGTTTGTGTATAAGCATATATAGAGTTGCTAGGTAAAATTTATTCAGGGTCACAGTTAAGTTTGAAAAACATAGATTTGCAATTCTGTACTTAGAAGTTGTCTGTTTACATTACCCCATGGATTGTAAACTCCTCAAGGGCAAGGATTGTTCTCATCTTTTTAGCTCTATTGTTTAGCAAAGTCTGTAGTTAATAAGACACTTGTGAAATGGAATCTGCTAATTCTTGAAGATACAAATCTAAGGAGAAATCACAGAGTACATGAATTCCTATTATGAACTAAATGATGGTGTGAAAAATTGCTTCTGTGGGTCTAAATGAGTTAACTGTGGACTGTAGACTGAAGCTTCCTTGTCCTGTGGACAGTGACCTGTGGTAGGCCGAGCTTCTACCACATCAGACTGTGTAAATGGCTTTTCTGTAGCCAGGGTAGCAGAGGAAGAAAAGGGTGGCCAGGTGAAAGGTTCCAGATAGACTTGCCCTTACATTTTCCTGCTGGCAGGCCAGAAAACAAGCCCTGAGGGAAGAGTGGTGCACCTTTCCCTCCCTGGGGCTCTCAGATGTCATTCTCAGAGCTGGAGACTTGGGATGCTCCTTTGGGGTTCACCAAGTTTTTCATTGCTTGCCTTGTTGTCCTGGCAGGGAGCCAACCATGACTCTGCAGATTTTCCATTCTTCTGCTTGTTCTGTCCTCTTTTTCTATTTCAGTATTTTTTCTTAGTGCTTTTATTTCTTTCTCTCATTTTTGCCACCTTTCTACTACTATGTCTTTTTTCTTCCTTATTTCATCCTATCTTCCCCCACACCTCTCTAAAGACAAAGAATAAAAGAAATAGCTATAAACAAGACTTAAAAAAGAGAAATTAGTTAGAAATGACTTTAACTTCATTTGGGTGCTTCCACTTAATAAAGGACGGGAGGTTGGTTTAGTGTTATAGACAACATATTTAAAAATGGTAGTGGCCATGCTTAATTTGTCTTTATCTTTGTAGGACATAGCATGGTTCCATGGATAGAATAATTTGGTCAATTATGGTTTGCTGTCCAGATAGATTGAATTACCGTATATACTCGAGTATAAGCCAAGTTTTTTCGGCATAAAATTTGTGCCAAGTTCGGGTTTTTCGGCACAAAATTTGTGCCGAAAAAACTCGGCTTATACTCGAGTATATAGGTAATAAAAATTAAGTATGATGCTACAACTACATTTTGGTTGGTTTGCTGTCAGGCATTTTTCCTGTTCTCTCTTTCATGTCCTTATTTGCCTCCTTTTAAAAAACATTATTATCATTACTTTATTTTATAATCCTAACACTTCGACATAAATGACAATCTCGACAGATTTGATATTATTGAAAACACCAGCTGAATAATATGCTTGTGCTTCTTGAAGTCATACGCTTAATTTGTGAAAAGTTGATTTTCTGAGTCTAAATGAGTTATTAACTATGAGAACAATTATCCTCCGTACCACCTCTAAACCCCTTTCATTGTCAAATAGCCTCTGGAGGGTTGGTTTAGGTACAATCAAAGCCACCTAACAGAAATAACTCCAAGAAAGCTTGAATGCCAGCCTATCTTGTGCCCCCAAGCCTGGGAGATATTTGAGCAGCAAATTATAAAGGAAATAGTTTTGAAAATTTCTTGATTACAGGAGCATTATTATTTTTTGAATTTTGTAGAAATACATATTTATTATAAAAAATCGGATAACACAGAAAGGCCTAAGACAGGAAGTGGGAATTCCTACTTTCTTACTGTCTGTTCATAATATATGGACAATATTCTTAAAGATAATTCTAAAATGTTATTTTATTACCTGCTTTTAGATAACACTTAACTATAACACATATACTTACTTAGGTCATCAGTATAGCTCCACATCATTATTTTAGTGGTTGTATGGTGTTTTAATAAAGAGTACTCCATAATTTTCTAACCAGTTATATTTAGGTTGTTACTATTTATTTAGTATTATAAAAATAAAAGAATTTTCCAATTAAGGTCTGTTCTAGACAGCCTGAACTGGACAAGTAACTTAATCACCTTTTGAATTTCTGCCTACTTCTGTGAAGGGATGGAATTTAGCTTGGTGATCTCTTGGGTATCATACTTAAGGTCAATTTTGATTACGTCTGCTTCTTTCTGGCAGCAGCTGTATAGGCTGCGGTTAAGGGCATGACTGCTGCATTCTCAGCGCTGGGATCCAAAATCAGTATTCTACTTACTAGCTTTGTGACCTCAGGCAAACTATATAACCTTATTTAGCTTCAACTTCCTGATCTGATAATACTAACATTATAGAGATGTTGTAATGATTAAAGTAATGTACATAAAGTGCTTAGCATGGTGCCTTTCACATAATAAATACTCAGTATGTGTTAATTGATCTTTTTACTTTTCTGATTTCTACTGCTAATATCCTCTGTTATGAGTCAGAAGCCTACCTGTTGTTTTGCTCTGAGCTCAGATGGCTCTCCATCTTTCCAGATGGTCAGGCCCAAAGCCTTGAAGTCATCCTTGATACCTGTTAGATGGGCTGAATTGTGTCCCCTCTAGATTCATAAATTGAAGTTGTCACTCTTACAGCCTCAAACTGTGACTACATTTGGAGATGGTACCACCAAAGAGGTAATTAAGGTTAAGTGAGGTCATTGGGGTGGGTCCAAATCCAATAAATGTCCTTTTTTTTAAGAAGAGAAGATTAGAACACAGATACACAGAAAAAGACCATATGATGACAGAGCGAGAAGATGGCCATCTACAAGCCAGGCAGGTTCCTTTGAACCTCAAAAGAAACAACCCCACCGACCCCTTGTTCTTGGACTTTGAGCCTCTAGCAGTGTGAGAAAATAAATTGTATTTTTTTGAGAGCTAAAGTTAATAATACTGTATTTTATTCAGGATTTTTTACTAAATGGATAGATTATAGCTGCTCTACCATGGGGGTAGATAGGATAGGTGTGAGATATGTTAATTTGTTTCACTATAGTAACCATTTTACTATATAGTATATATATATATCTTGTAACATCATGCTGTATACCTTAAATATACACAATAAGATTTATTTTTAAAAAATATTTTGTCTTGAGGCTGGACCTGTGGCTCAGTGAGTAGGGTGCTGGCCCCATATACTGAGGGTAGCGGGTTCAAACCTGGCCCCGGCCAAACTGCAACAACAACAAAAAATAGCCGAGCTTTGTGGTGGGCACCTATAGTCCCAGCTGCTTGGGAATCTGAGGCAAGAGAATCGCATAAGCTCAAGAGCTGGAGGTTGCTGTGAGCCGTGTGATGTCATGGCACTCTACCAAGGGTGATAAAGTGAGACTCTCTCTCTACCAAAAAGTCTTGTAAGCCACCTAGTCTGTAGTATTTGTTTCAACAGCCTGAGAAAATTAATACAACTTTTTCCTCCTGTACCATACATTCAGTTTATTAGAAAATCCTATCATCTCCTCCTTCAAAATACATCTAGCACCTAACTGCTTTTCACCATCTTCCACTGCTATCACTGGTTTAAGACAACATCATCTCTAACTTGGATTATTACAGCAGCCAGGGAGCGTGATATGTTAGATCATGTTACTTTTTCCTAGAACCCAGCTCATGTAGAATCACAAGTTATAATATCCATTACATCCATACTGTGTCCTATGTGTCATTACATGAGCTGGCTATTTGTTACCTACACCTACTTCTCCATCTATTCTCCTGTCTCAGTCTGCTCATACACCCCTGCCTCCTTGTTCCTGTACCAGGCTCTCTGCTATGTGCTTACCAATTCCCTCTGCCTGGAACATTCTTCCTCTAGATAGCCACGGTTCTCTGTCTTACCTCCTTCAAGTCTTTACTTAAAACTCATCTTTGCTGTGAGGCTTTATCCTTTCATCCGCTTTAAAATTACACACACGTGCACATACACCACTTTCTCTTTCCTGCTTAATTTTTCTCTATAATATCTGTGTGCCACGTATTTTACTTACCTTTTAAAAGAATTGTGTTGTTTTTCATTACAAGTAGCATCAGGGTGCAGTTTTTGTCTGCTTTTTTTCACTGTATGTTACAGCACTTAAAACATTGCATGGCACATATTAGGTGCTCCATAAACATTTTTTGAATGAATTTCTTTTTAGCTCTTTTTCTCTCCTGCCCTTTCTTTGTGCTCCTACAGCACCACCTCTCATTGCTCGTCATAGATTTTAGACTTACTACACTTCTGTGTTATTTCTCCCCCTACCCATAGACTATAAACTCCTTAAACAGAAAAAATCCCTCATACCCCTTCTGCCCATGGGACCCTCCATGTAAGACGTGCTCGATGAACAGCTAGTGAACATGTATAGATAATAACATCACCAGAGGTCATGTAGTGGTCACCCCATTCCTCTTTCTTTCCCCATCCAAAGCAAATTTGTAGACCCCAAGGTTATGCTTCCACTTTTAAAAATGGAGTAGGGACCTTTCTAACCCAACACTTTGCCCATCACTTCCCTTCATCTCCTGCAAGTCTTGCTGCATATCCTTTCTATCTTTATTTTTTTTCTTTTTCTCTTAGAGTGCTTCTCTAGTCACCTCATAAGTTTCATTTCTTTTCTTTCTTCCACCCTTCTCCAATCCCTTTGTTAGCTAACAGGTAACTATTACAGCAAGAATGGTGCTGGTCCACACATGTTGATTGCCAGAGAGACACTGTGAACTTGTAAGAGTAGCAGGTCTCTTGTCTAACTCAAGATCCTTTCAGATTGATATGACCTTTGTGGAAATATGAGGATTTATTTTTATTTATTTATTTATTTTTGAGACAGAATCTCACTTTGTCACCCACTGAGGATTTCAATTGAATATTGAAAAGTGGCATGATTTGCATAGAAGAGAAGGGGAAAGGTGCCTGAAGTAGTGGCAGATGAGAAACAGAGACCCCACCTTTTATGCAGTGGCTTCCCCAGGTCATGAAGACTCCCCTCAGGAGAGGTGTCCAGCCTGGCTTCTCCTTCAGGAGCATTGTTTTTTACCTGTGTTAGATTGAGTAGGAGGATAAAAATAAATATTAAAAAAGTTACTTTTTGTTACATTTAGATAGTTTTATGTTTGGTTTATTTACTAGTATTTTATTTTATTTTATTTTTTATTATTTTTTTATTTTTTATTTTTTTTATTAAGTCATAGCTGTGTACATTGATATGATCATGGGGCATCATACACTAGCTTCATAGACTGTTTGACACATTTTCATCACAATGGTTAACATAGCCTTCCTGGCATTTTCTTAGTTACTGTGCCAAGACATTTACATTCCACATTT
>CAUYPK010092100.1:0-20691 GCA_963574355.1 Loris lydekkerianus | reverse complement strand
AAGCAGGATGGCTTCACCCACATCTTGTTATCCACAAAATTAGAGAATAACTCTCTAAATCCAGAGGCAACTCTAAATGCACAGCTGCTGCGATACAGAAAGCTGTTTCCACTCAGCACAGTTCCCAGTGTATTTTGTTGCCGTCTTGACATTATTTATTTTATACGTCATTTAAAAGAAGGCAAGAGAGAGAGAGAGAGAGAGAGAGAGAGAGAATTAAAATGGATGGAAGCTCTAAGAAACTTTGTTCAGTTTAAGAAGCCTGTTATTGTAGCAGTAAATGTCCCAACACTTGCCCTAGTAGTATCCAAATGTTGCCTCTTTGTGGTACGGTTTGGGATAATGAAAAGGTTTTATTTCAAATACCCTATACTACCTTCATACAGAGTTCGTATGGCTCTTCTACCTGTATGTTTCCTAAGATTATGGGAAGAGCACCTGAAAATGAAACGTTGCTCTGCAGGTGGAAGCTGACCACACATAGCTGGAACATATTCTTCTTAGCAAAGTATCTCAGGAATGGAAGAAAAAGTATCCAGTGTACTCAGCCCTACTATGAAGCTAAATTATAGCTTTCACCTGAAGGCTATAACCCAACTATAGCACAAGACTATGGGGAAAGGGCCAAGGAAGGGGAAGGGAGGGGGGAGGTTTTGGTGGAGGGAGGGTAATGGATGGGGCCACATGTATGGTGCATCTTAGAATGGGTACAGGAGATTGCACTAATGTACACAGCTATGATTTAACAATAAAAATAAATAAATAAATAAATAAATAAATAAAATAAATAAATAAATAAATAAAGTCCATGCTTTTTCAGAAACCCTCAATTTTTACCTCTTTACTTTTTTATGCTTCAGGATCTCATCAGGGTAGCACACTACTTTTAGACATCATGTCTCCTGTGGGCTGCAATTGATTAGGCTTTAAAATGAGGTCAAGAAGGCATTACTTGCATGGAAACAGGTAGCCTAAAACTTCCATCCCACTCTAGGAGCTATGATTTGATCTAATACTGGGGCAGCCTTTGGAAACAGAAGTCTCTAGGAATGGCCTCAATTTCAGGTCTACCTTGATTCAGTGTTGCAGAGAACTTAAGTCACACTTAAAATGAGGCAGCTGACAGCTCTTGGCTTTGAATCGTTAGCTATTTTCTCTTCTTTATTTGTTTGTACTGGTGGTTATGATTTTACCAGAGAGGGTTCTGTTCTTTGTAAGGTTTTTGGACTACTTCTTCTAACAGACCATTGGTACGTTAGCTTATTTCCACGAAGTCTTTAAAGTTATTTGTCCTTCAGGGTCATTATGTTTCTATTTGACTTTTCTCTTTCTTCACAGAAATTAGAAAAGCAAATCAAATAAACAAACCAAGAAACTGCATGAAATCTGGATGTGATCTTAACAAATCTGGTAATCATTCCCACCCTCAAATCAGGGAGTTCATCCTGATGACCATATTACTCACTTCCTGACTGGTCAGTTGACCTGGAGCATAGTGGTTCCACATTAAATTGTCAAGATTATATATATATATATATATATATATATATATATATATATATATATTTTTTTTACTTTTCAGCAACTCCTAGAGCCTTTCAAAACAAAAACACCCTGCAATAGGACCAACAAATTCTTAAAAGGGATAAACATGCTTTTTAAAAAAATATTTTAGCGCATAATCAAAATAAATGCAATTGCCCCTATCTGGACTCCAGGATTCATCCTACAGCTCCTTTTATTCTCTGAGATGACCTTGTGTTACTGACATCTGGCTTGCCCCACTCCCAGCAGGAGCAGACCCTCTCTTTAAAAGCACAATCAATTATGGTGTCCCTCTCATCTTTCATGTTCCTAGGTCAATCTGGCTCACTCAAAAATGACATGCTGGAAAATGGTGATTAAAGTTCAGAATCAGAGTCAAAGGACCACAAATAATCAGACAGACTACCTAAAACTCACACAAACTCTCTCTTCTGTATTAACACAAGATGAAAAAATTAAGTAACTCAACCCCAGTAATACAAATAAAACCAAAACCGATTTCATTTCACCGGCATTAAAGATCTATGTTTCTGATAAAAAGCTATCTTAACAGAAAAGCAAAACTGAGATAATCCTAGGAGACTGGGTGTTCATCATACAAAAAATTTCATTTCAGCTTTTTGTTGCTGTGCTTAGAAGATAGATGACTTTCCACCAGGATGAAAAGTGTTTGGAAAAATAGACACCATGTCTCTTTCCTGGCTGTATGAATGATTGTGAAACCTGGTCGTGCATAGAAGAGTATTTATTCTCTGAATACCATGGACTAGAGCAGCTTGAAACGGTACCAAAATGAGCATTAGAAACACTGCAGGTGTCTCTCAAATGAAGCCCTCATTTTCCAAGCAATTAATGCTGATTCAAGCCAATAGGACAGTAACATGCGGCCACACCTAGAAGAGCCTGCTGTTTCACATAACTGTGTCTGTTAAAGCAGTTCAGCCACAAATCCCAAGCAAGAGCTCTCCTGGGGAGTGTGAGCAGCATGGAGGATCCATAATCCTGCTCTCGCCTCAAGTCTGGGGGTCAAAGAATGATAATTATTCACTCTGATATTTAACTCTCGCCTCCCAGAAAAGAACAGAAGCAGAAGCTTTCTTCTGCTTCAGTCTCTCTCTTTACACACTCAAGTGTGCATACACATACGCACACACATCATCATCATTATAATCATAAATATTACTAAATAACTCTACAAGAAGAGCCACCCAATCACAACCAATGCCAGGTATAGTATAAAAGAGGGACGTGATTACATCAAGTATATCTGTGTTACATTGATTTATAATAAATACCTATGATGGTCTTTGTCCCCAATTCCTTTCACAGAGCTCGTAATTCCTTAGGACGTTCTGGGTGGTAAGGCTGCCTCTTATTCTAAAGCAGTGACTCTTGGTGGACACCTGAGTGGCTGCTCACTTAAAAGACCTGGCCATGATCATACTCCGGAAATGTCAGCCACCCTCCCCAGCATCCAAGAAGGAAAGAGGAATTAAAAATTGAGTGAATAATTGATCACACCTGTGTGGTGAAGCCTCCATAAAAATCCTTACAGGGTTTGGAGTGCTTATGAGTCGGTTCACAAGAACATCTATGTATCAGGAGGGTGATACACCCCGACTTGATGGGGAAAGAATTTCCTGTGAAAGGACCTCCCAGACCTCTCCATAATCTCCACCTCTTAATCTGACTGTTCATTTTTGTCCTTTAAAATATCCTTTGTAACAAATTGGCAATAGTAAGTTAGACCATTTCCCTGGCTTCTTGAGCCACTCTGGTAAGTTATAGAACCCAAGAAAGGAATCACAGGAACCTCTCTGATTTGTATCCA
This sequence comes from Loris lydekkerianus, assembly GCA_963574355.1. Lineage (NCBI taxonomy): Eukaryota > Metazoa > Chordata > Mammalia > Primates > Lorisidae > Loris > Loris lydekkerianus. The sequence continues at coordinate 17,315 of CAUYPK010092100.1, read as the reverse complement.
CCTCAGACGAAAGTTGTGGGTAACCTAAGAACCTGCTCATTGAAATTGGTGTCAGAAGTGAGAACAGTTGTGAGACTCAGCCCTCAGCCTGTGGGGTCTGCATTAACACCAGTTAGTGTCAGAATTAGGACACCCAGTTGTCCACAGGGAATTGAACAACCTCTTGGTTTGGGAGAAGCTGCACATTTGTTGGTAACCACAAGTTCTGTGCAAGTATAAAAGAGAGAACAGTTCTGTTGTTCTTTACATATCTTGGGTCAGAAGTGAAATACTGCGATTCATATGAGCATAGAAGGAAAAAACGGGTTGTTTTTCCTATCTCTCAACATCATATCTCAGTTTAACTCATTTTCTGACTTAAGGCTTAACACCCACATAAGGTAAGGCTCCTATTTCTGGTTTAATTTTGAGTGATAACCAAAATCTATGGTTGAGACTATTGATTTAAACTAACAAGGATTCCTGGAGGGCCTAATAGGCACCTGCCACACTTGTGGGAACGGGGAAACAACACAGATCAAAACTGCCACCTACATCACAGTGCTCTGCTCAGGGAAGGGGGCTGCTCAAATGGGGTGGACACTGGGAGACAGGGACCCACCTGTCTCAACAGCAAGCAGCTTTGTAAGGATCATGGCTTTTTATTATAAGTGAAATGAAAACTAGCTATGAAAAGAGGCATGGTGGGAGCAAACACCCAACATCGCATGTGTGAGGATGCCAGGCACATAACAAATGGAGCAAACCTGAAACAAACAGAACCAGCCAACCTGACCCGCAGGGTGGGAGGAGTGTCTATAAGAAAACAGGATCTGCATTAATAAAGAAAAATTTTTTTTTTCTTTTTTCTATGATTTAATAAAAAAAGATGAAGAAAAATTTGATATAAAAGTACACGTTATAGAACCAGAAAAGGAATCACAACACATTTCAAACACACACAAAAAATGACTTCAAATAACACCAATATCCCACACACAAAAGTTACCAAAAACACTGATTTCTTAATTAAATGCCTAAAACACCTCTTTTTCCCCCTCTCTTTTCCCCCTGACACTTTTGACTAAATAATCTTGATCACCTCTTCATATGACAACAATTTATTTAGTGTCTCTATGGAGAGAATTTAGCATTTTCTCCCGTTTTGTGGATTGAATTATAACCTCTCCCCAAATATGTTAAAGTCCTAACCTTGAGCATCTCAGAACAGATGTAATTAGTGAAGATGAGTTCATACTAATGGAGGGTGGACCCAGATCCAGTTTTCCTGGTGTCCATGTGAAGTCATAAAGACCACAGAAGGATCACATGAAGATAGAAGCAAATGGGAGCAGAGGTAAACTTTGAGGCTGTCAACTCCAAGTTTCATTCTGTGTTATGCTGCCACCTGGGACACTCAGAAGCTGAAACGGGCAAGAAAGGACCCTGCCCTGGAGGCTTCAGAGGGAGTGTGGCCCTGCCAGCACCTTGATTCCAGACTCCTAGAACTTCTTCATAAGGATAAGGCAGTGCATTTTCTTTGTGTTAAGTCACCCATTTCATGGCACTGTGTTATGGCAAAATATCTAGTATGATTGATCAAAATTTGCTTTTTATCATAGAGAACTTAGAAATATACTTTTTAGCTTTGCAACTCATTATTGGTAATGTGACAGAAATGATGCTGACCTTGACAAAACCTCTATTAACTTTCTTTCCTATGGAGTCGTTGCGGCTGATTCCATGTGCTATCTACTCAGCACACAGCATTCCTGAAAATTCTCCACAGAAAACAACTTCTGTTTTGACCAGGTGTCAACGAGAAACAAATCCTTGTGAAATTGCATGTCTGATGACTGGGAGGATTTTACACAGATTAGCTCTAGGCTCCATGAACCCCACATTTGTTTCCCCTCCTTTATCTACATGTTTGCAGTGCCAGGAGAATGACTCACATTCATCTTGCAGCACAGCTCCTGGCCTGGCACGTTCATAACCTGATATCTGCTGAGTTAGCACAGTGCAAAGTTACTGGAAGGCATTTCTGCACCAGCTACAGCAAGCAAGGATTCTGCTCCCCAGAAGTGACTGGAACCATGATAACTGCATAGCTCCAAACCCAAACAGTATGTATCCCCAACTTAGTTTGCAGTGACTCAGATCCCACGAATGACCTTGGCCACTTTAGCACTTCTAAGTGGTAGGGTAAGTATGGCAGAAGATAAATTAGAATGGAAAGAGGCACCTACTTGACCAATCAGAATTAAATATATGACTTTCACAAAAGCATATTTGAATAAATTGCTGTGGTCCTTTCAAAAATCCTTTTGCATGTAGGTTTCAATAAACATTGTATCTCATTGTCTTCATGGTAAAATTGCTTTTGTTTCTTCCGTTTGCTAAAAGGGACCTGCAGTTTTAAGAGCATCAGGGTCTGAATGCCTGAACTTGTACCTTTGCCCCCTCCTTCATTTTCACACACTGGTTCTCAAACACAGTGTCTGTGAGAATTACTTTCCAGGTTTGTATCTATGAAATAAATACTTATAAATAACTTAATGTATGTTTTAAGGACGTCAACAGCAGGAAACTCTTACCCCATGTAAGAGGAAACTCCACACTTCTAATCTTTTAGAAGATTCCCTTGTAAAATCAAATCATTCTACAGATAAACAATGCAACACTTCCTATGAAGAAATGATACTGGATCATTAACTTTAAACAAGAATCACCAAAAGAAAAGTCTTTCATTCACTGATATTAGAAGAAGGCAAGTGGCCTTTGTCCATTTTTACTTTTCTAATGTTGAGGCCACATCGAACACAGAGGAATTTCTCAGTAGCTGTTACTAGGTGAGCAAAGGTAAAATGTTTAACCTTAAAGATCAAATTATTTAATGAAAAGTTTACATTGTTATGCTCTCTGACAATAAGTACCACAATCTGATATTAAAAACATTTTTAGAATGTTTAGAAATATTTTTAAGAAATATTAAGATATTTAAAACATTTTAGAAAATTTAGAAATATTTTAGATTAAAATGTCTTCTGGAAAGTGAGGGACTAAACAACATAAGTCACTTACTCAAGGTCATAATGTCAGCTATTTGTTTCCAAAAAAAGCTGCAAATGGTAACAGAAAATAATAATAGCAATAATAATAATTACATAAATTATGTAGGTCTCAGTAGTCACCAAAATGACATCTTCAATCAGTGGGAAAACTCCCTTTCAGCCACACGAGTTCAGACAGAATGCCCGTGGGACTTGTAATTACAGTGACTCATCTCTGAAAAACCTTCTGTGGGCAATCACTGTTCCTACAATAACGCATTGGGTTTTGCTTATAAAATTTCCCTGAAGTTAAACCAACTTAGAGGTGGTGATTTTGGATACAGAAATTATTACATCAGGTAAATCCATCAACAAAGTGTTTAAACACAATGGATTTTATGTTTTCTCTACTTTTTAAATATTCCTTCTTCTCTTCCTTCCAACCAGACTGTTTACTTACACAGATTTATTTTTATCCAGCTGAAATCATAAGCTTGATGACCTTAGCAAAGATAAAATATAATGTAGCCACTGAATTCTGAAAAGAACTCTGTAAAATAAAGAAAAAAACTGATCCAAACTCTTAATTTTAGATATTGGGACACTAAAACCAAAAGAAATGACTTCCCCAGAATTGCATTATGGAATATGGACCAGGAATCAAATCATCTGGCATTTATATTACTCTTTCTGCTGTGTTATCTTTCTCCCCTGTGTCAGACAGATAGGCCAACTTTTCTTGAGCTGTGGCTTCAAATTATTATTACTTTTCCCCCAGGATAAATTCTGAACTCCAATGCCTGGTACTCAAGGTTCACCCCAGTTTGATCAAGGTTATTGCACAAATCATATCCCTCATTACTTGTCAGTATAAATATGCTACTAACTCGGGTTTTTAAACTTTTCCTGTTCACAGACTATGCTTTGCTGTCTGTGCAAGGTTAGAGATCAGAAATATCTGTAAGACCAATCAGAGTGATGAGAATTGTACATAGAAAAGCTACTGAGAAAACAATAAGAGGTTTTAACTATTAAATCCATTAAGTTAGAGAGAAGTTTGTTCATAAAGTCTAAAAAGCAATGGTTTCTGAGTTAGAGAGAGCTGTAATGTTTTAAAGCAGAAAGTTGAGAGATGTAAGGAAAACGTAATATAAGCTAACATATCAAAGTTTCATCATTTACACAAAACAGTTGGTATGAGGAAGATAGCAGATTCTAAAAGAATGTCTTAAGATTAGCCTCCAAATAGAAGGTCAACTTTTAGTTCTTAAAGAATTCTGCATACTTTTTTCCATTTAATCTTGCAATTCTATTATTAAATATCTACCCAGAAGAACAAAAATCATTTTACCACAAAGACATTTGCACCAGAATATTTACTGCAGCTCACTTAATAATTGACAAATCATGGAAGCAACCCAAGTGCCCATCAACCCAGGAATGGATTCTGCGGTATATGTAGACCATGAAGTACTATTCAGCCTTAAGAAAAGATGGAGACTTTACATCTTTTATGTTCACCTAGATGGAGTTGAAACATGTTCTTCTTAGTGAAGTATCTCAAAAATAGGAAAAAATTATCCAATGTACTCAATACTAACATGAAACCAGTATAAAAACAACTGCATGCCTACATGAATGATAAAACACAAATGTAGTTTAATAAGGGGGGAGGAGAAGTGGGGGAGAGGAGAGGACATTGGCGGGAGAAGAGAAGACAGTTGGAGGGATCTCGCCTAATGAGCACAAGTGAGGGAGTTCAGCTCATCCCTGGGTGAAGGGCTCAACTAAAACTTGAACTTTACCTTAGAATTGAAAATAATGTAACCTGAACATTTGAAATAATAATAAAAAAAGAATAGCCTCCAAAAGTTTTAAATAAAAAATGGAAACATGAAGGAAAAATAATTCTTCTTAAAGATGTCTGGATCTGATTCAAGGCGTCAGAGAGAACGAAATGAGATGGAGAGGAGTGGGAATTCTAGATAAGGAGACAAAGACCACGGCCCAAGGCCAGGCTCAGGGAGCCACGCACCACTGCTGACAGCAGAAGCCAAGGTGGCCCCACCTTTGACTGTGGTCTTCACAGTCCTGTGTCATCAAAGTTGGCGAGACTCTGCTGAGAGCAGAGAAGGATAATTCTTACTCCTAATACTTCCAGCAGCCAATGGTCATAGAAGATTGATGCAAAAATTCTGAGCAAGCACAGGCACACACTATTATAAGCAACTGTAGATCAGCCATTGCCCCATCTCCTTTATCCCAGTCCCATCCTTCATGATTTTGTGTGTTGGGTGATTGGTTGGGAGGAGACCGAGATGTGTACACTCTTTGTTTTGTGTATATGCTCTTCCTTGGCTAATTTCATTATTGATACCGTATTATTTTAAAATCACTCACACAGTCCTCCTCAGAGGAGATGCAGAATTGGAAACTAAAACTATAAACTAAGTGTAGTTTAAATGAGCTGATAAGTGGCTACAAAAAATTAGAGTACTTCTACATTGATCAGTATTAAAAAATACATAATTTGGGGGGAATTTTCACTATACTGATGTGAACACTCATCTAAGTGTAGGAGAAATGATAAAGGATTGCAAAACTTGAAAGCAGTGCTTTTCACATAGTGGGTTGTGAATAAAATTATTACTGAAGGCCAGAATGACTAGCAAAAGCAGGAAGAAAAGAAAGAGACATTTATTTAAAATATCCATAAAGATGACAGGACATCCATAAAATGCATCGCTTCCAGTTTATGTGAAACCAGAAGTAAAATGTTATTTTAAGACACAATTGACTAATATGTCTTTTTAAATGGAAAAAAAAAAATGGGGGAGTATTAATTAAGTTCCAGTCATGTTTGTTGAAGAAAGTGTTGTAAACTTATCATATTTATAGTGCATTATTTTCATATAGAAATACTAGGCTACATAGTGGCTTTATTCTTACAACACAGAGGTATTCACATATTAAATATGAAAGAGTAATCAAGATATTTAAGTGTAATGAATAAAAAACAGATCACTACAATGTTAATTTTTAGATTTTCCCCTTAGAAGTAAGAGTTTAAGAAAACGACCAGCTCCCTTTGAGTTACAGAAACGCATTTGTAAGTTCTTTGCAAGGTGAGAGTTTTCTTTACTTGGATTTGCACATTAGTTGTAACTGAGAGACTCAGTTGGATCTCTTGCTAAAGGCCCATAAGGACTAACCCCTTACCCTCAAACCAAGCTCAGCTCATGCAAAATTAGCATGTACAGGATGAACAACATCAATCTGGGGTGGAGAGGCCAGATTGAGTATGGGAGGAGAGCCCATGCTGAGGCATCTGTTTTGAACTGTCTGGACTCCTAGCCTTCCAATGGTATTTGCCAGACATGTGGAAATATTAACTGAATGAAAATTTATGCCTAATCGCTCCTCACTGTCTACCACACACTTCTTCCATGAGACAAATCTGTTTTCTAACTTCAGTCTGTTTGATGACCAGCAAGAAGAAAGTGAAAAGCTCTAGACAGGGTTTTAATCAAAGGGAAATATCCATTTTTCACTTGATCTAAATATAGAACCTCTTAAGAGGAAAAAAAATAGCCGCTATCTTCATAATATCTCTAGTTAGACATTGTTTGTAGTCCTTTGAAGAAGCTCTCCTTCCTTTTTGCCAAGTTGGCCTACTTTAAAGCCTCTTTGTTAGGTCCCTGAAAGAACAGAATGTCTTGTTCATTTACATACAGTAAACAGATGTTTCCTCCAAACAGCACAAAATTGGGAAATAATTCTGAAACTCAATCCGTTCATTGTAGCTTTGAAAATTCTGGCCAACAAGAATCCCAAAAGCACCCACTGCCAGTTGTTTATATGAGCAGATTATGCTATAAAAACATGTTTATGAAAGGCTATTCATTTTTCATTTCCTGCATACTGAGATTCAGTTTAACTACTATTTCAGAGACAGGCGTTATGGGCTTCTATTATTTATCTGTTTGTGTTGTGATAAAACTGGGATTTATAAACAGACTGGCAATATACACGTCAAGCTTTCTTTATTGTCTTGGTTCAGCTCTACTTTGGAAGTTGAAAATGAAATCTGAAAGAGAAATATTTTCTTCCAGAGGTCATCGGTTAATTTCCATCAGTCTGGTAGAGAGCATTTTCCCTATGTGTCGTTTATTCTGAAAATTAGAAAGAAAGGAAAAAAATCAACACTCTTCCAACTTTCTGGAATTTATTTTTTATTCTGATTAACTTTCTTGACAAATGAGCCATGTGAGTATTCCTTGAATTCCAAATCATGCAACGCTTTGCACTTTGACGCTTAAAGTCAGAAGACCCTGAAGAAGTAGCCGACCACATGACACATTCTGGAATCATTGCTCAGCTCTCCGCAGGTTTGTTTTGTTTTAACAACCTTGCAAACCGGCTGTGCAAAACCTTGCAGACTTGAATATACAAACTAATTGTAAAACTGAGTAAACATCCTTAAGCCACTTACCCTATTCTGGCTCAGACCCTTCATGTCAGAGGAAGAAAACAAATCCTAAAATAATCCTAGAATAAAATCCAGAGTGGAAGTAGGTTTTATATTTTTAGGTGGTTTCAACTCTAGAAGTCAACCAATAGCTATTTTGTTAAGTGATAAATTAGCATTTGCTGTATTGGTGAGGCGTCTTTTATGATTAAAAAATAAATATTAAAAAGACCTTGGACTCGGCCACAAGTTTTCTACCTATGAATAGCCCTTCTTCCAACACTGCTTGGGCTCTGTGAGAAGATACTGCTTTACTTTTACTAATCTGCAGAAGGAAGACCAGGTGCTCTGAGGTGAAAGAAGACTGTCATGTTGCCTTCACTAAAACTAGTTTGCTCTGTAGCTGTTTCTTAAGCACTAATAAAATTTTTTAGAAACCATTTTAGGTGCTGAGAATAGTAATAATAGTATAACAGTTATAATAGTAATAGTAATAATCAGAACCAACCCCCCTTGCAGTATAGTGGAGGAACAGACAGACACCCCATGATAAAATATAGGACATTTTAATTGGTAATCACTGCTATCTGGAGAATCGAGGTCCAGAATGGCAGTGGATGAGACAGGGTGGATGGGGAGGCCAGGCTCGGCCAGTGAGAACAAGCTCTATGGATATTGGTGCAGGATTGTCCCAGGCAGAGGAAACTTTAAGTGCAGAAGCATGAGATAGAAGCAAGCTTGGAATGCTTGAGTGACAGTAAGTAGGTCCCACGGACATGAAGATCCCTCGAGTCCCCTGTTGTGCTGGCAACTGTGATGGCAACAGCTGGCTCCATCCCTTTGAATCCATCTCTGTGTCCCTGCGAAGGTCCTGATTCCCAGGGCTGCTCTCAGCAGTGAGCGATTGTGTGCTGTGAGGGCATCAGTGCAAAGCTCTTACTGTGGCCTAGGGCACTTCTCTAATAATGAACTTGGGGACTCCCCATCAGACTGGCTGCAACTTTGTAGCCAGCAGTCTGAGCCTGTTCCTTCCCTGTCTCCTGCACCATGGTCTGTAGGCTCTGCTGTTTACTTCCATCTTCTCCCTTTAGTTCCCAGGCATTTTGAGAATTGCAACTACTCTGTTCTGCACTGGAGCAGACCCTCCAGCAGCAGAATGCCATGTTCCTAGCAAGACCCTAGACCCCCACTCAATGCCTGCCTGAGAAAGTTCATTGCTGCTTGTCCAGAAAACGTATGGTTTGTTTTAGCCAACGCCTGATGCAGGCTCCTGGCTTCCCTTTCTTGGACAATTTAGCTAAGAGGCTTATGATTGTGAATATCTATCTCTTACAGCTCAGGAGTGTTTCCCCCAAGGACCTGAGAGTCATTCCTCTGAAATGCAATCACCAGGAAGGACAGGCCTGTGTCTCCTGGTCTCTGAGGGAGGATAGGATTCTGCCTGCAGTCACCGCCAGCTCACTGACTCAGCTGGCCTGACTGCACTTACATTGACCGCACCTTAATAGTTCGTTCCTCCTCTCGCTCTCCTGAGCCCTTGCTCTTCCTTCTCCCTCGTTCTCCCTTTAAAATACCCAAATCACTTCTGTATAAATCAGAAGGAAGCTTTGCTCTCACCCCTGCTGTCCTACTTACTGAATAACCTCTGTGTTCACCAGCTAAACTAATGTCTGCTGGGTTTATCTTGGACAATTTTTGCCCCTCTCTTGCATACCACCTGGGGGTCTGCTTCCCAGAGCCCAGGGTGCATGGAGCATGGAAGCAGCAGCTAATTAGGTCATGAGAAGGACTGAAAGTTTTATTTTGGGTGCAATGAGAAGGAAATGAAGAATTTTAAGCAGAGAAATGACACGACCTGCCTTCCTTTTTTAACAGGGTCCCTCTGGGGTGGTGCCTGTGGCTCACAGGAGTAGGGTGCTGGCCCCATGTACTGGAGGTGGTGTCTTCAAACCCAATCCCAGCCAAAAACTGAAAAAAAAAAAACAAAACAAAAAAAAAAAGGGTCCCTCTGTCTTCTCTAGGTGGCCAATGTCAGGAACCCAGTCAGAGGCCACTGCAGTGATCAAGAGCAGAGTCGGTTCACATCAGGGAGGTTTCAGTGAAGTGTGGGGAAATGGTCAAACTCTGGATATGCTTTGAAATCAGAACTAAAAATAATTGCTAGTAAAAATGACATGTGTTGTGGAAGAAAATAAAATTTCACTGAGGAAAATAAAGCCATCAGTCTAAACATCTAGATGAACAGAGTTATGAGTGAGTCTGAAGGAGCCACGTTTGGGGGCAGAATGTCAGTAACTTGCTTTCAGCCATATTATATAAGGATAGAATAGCTTCTGAAAATACTGTTTTAGTTACATGTGAAGAATTTTTATGAGAAAAAGATAAGTATGAAAAGATTAAATGTGCATAGAGATGTAAATAACTGTGGGAGAATAGCAAAACAAACAAACAAACAAACAAAAACATGTTATTTGCCATCAGTTTCCAATTGCAACTTAGCTCCAGATGAACATCACTGAATTTTCATTTTGGTAACATATTCTCCTCTGGTTCTTATGATGTGGGTCCTAAAGCGTGAGCAATGGGTATGTTCTGCCTGCATTGCAAATGGTACCTCTACTCAAGTTCCAGCAATTTATACTCACGAGCATCTAGCCCACCTTCAGCATAAATGAATTCACCAAAATAGTTGAAATTAAACAACATTTCAAGGCCTTGACATTGATATTTTATAGTATCTTTAGTTAGTTCTTTTTCCTCTAAGTTTGCTTCAAAATACCTTTGATATCATACTGTAATCTATAATTAAATTCTTTGTTGACCCATCTTATATAGTTCTTTATCAACCCCCTTTAATCTAAAGATTCATTGCCAGTAAAACGTCTCCAGCCTTCACCTTGGCTTGACACCAGCAGATATTTGATGCCCCACATTGTCAGAAAGATAGCGTGTTCACTTTATCTAGTATATTATTTGATTTGTAGCTTAATATGCCATAAGGAAATAGACAGTGTGGGAGGAGAGAACATGAAAGAAGAGAATACTTCAACAAGGACTGGTCAATCATTTTAAAATACGTAAATATGTTAATAGAAATATTAACTTTCCAACTAGAACATTCAAGGTAAATAACCAAAAATTAATACAATGTAGAGAAGGGTTCAGTAAGTAATATTTAATTAAATATGGGATAACAATCAAAATAAGTCCCTTCAACTCATCATGATGCAACATGAATACTTATTTTGGGATGTTTTTTATCACTTGATTTGACTCTTTTGTTTTTTTGTTTTTCGCCTTCCTTGAGAATTTTCTCCCAGCCATTGCCAGATAGTTAGCAGGATCCGACAATCTCATTTGCACCCTTTCCATAGCTCATTTGCAATAAAACAGATTTCTTATGTTTGGGATGATTAACTGATACTTTTATGTATTCTTCTGAGGCATCAATACTCTGGAAGTTATTATTACACAGAAAAGCCTAGATTATCTCATTAAAAAAATAAATCAGTAGTCATGCCATAAGGGAATCAAGAGTGTCAACCATATGATTGGGAAAAAAAAATATAACAGCAATATTGAATGGAAGTAGATCCCCCACCAGTGTACTTATAATTTTCCTTTGTAAGGGGTGTCACTACAGAAGTTTTGAGACACGCTGTGTAATTATGATTCATTCTCTCCCTTCCAAGAAACACAGTTGGCAATATCCTTTCTTAATCACCAGTGCAAATTTCAATGTGCTGGCTTATTGGTGTTGCTGGGAAGGCTTCATTTCTTTCTTAATTTTTGTGTATCTGAAATATTTCCTAATAAGTCACGTAGAAGAGAAAATTGTTACTATTTGGGCATAACTTTACCTAGCACATGGATCATCTGAGAATATGACCACATTCACTTGCTGTCATTACTGCTAAGAGATACGTAAAAAGATGAATTGTGAGATCCCTTTCATTGTTAGGGAGAATGCATTTTATAAAGATGAATATCACAGAACATTTATTTTTACTTCAGGCCATGCCCACTGTATGAGAGCCAATAAAATATTCATTTTCTGCTGTCCTCCCTTCGTTCGGGTGTAATGAGCTATCGTAATGGGCCATAAAACATCTTTCCACTAAGGAGCTTTGAGAAAACTCATCCTGTCCTCAAGTCAGGAGTTAGTTTCTGGTGACGTTATTGTGCTCCAGGTGTTGTCTGATGACAAGCCTGGTCCCCAATAAGGGGTGAGCCAGGGTTTGCTGAGCAAGCTGGGGGAGAAGGCACCAATGAAGAACCAGCTTCCCGGCTGCCTGGTGTTCTCTGGTGTCATGATAGAGAGAAAATCCTATGTGAGCCTCTGATTGTTCCAACTTTTCTGTCATTTCCCCTGAAAGTAAAATTCTGGAAGCTTGATGGGACAGGATTCAGTGAAGAATGTCACCAAGTTCTGTGGGTCCGTGGCTTGCCTTCTGGGTAAGTAAATTCAGCAATTGCTAATGTAATGTTCTATTAGTTTTCTATTGCTTCATAACAAGTTACCACCAACTCAGTGGCTTAAAAAAACCCATTTAGAATCTCACAATTTCCAGGCACACATGACCAAATTCTCTGACCAGGCTCACGGGTCAGAAGTCAGTCCTTTCCCAGAGCTCAGTATTCTCTCCTAAGACCACTCAAGGGGTTAAAAGAATTCAGTTTCCTGTAGCTACTGGGCCTAGACCCCCCTTTTTTACTGGCTTTCAGGCAGGATTTCTTTGAACAATAGAGGCCACTCTAGGGTCCTAGTTATTCGACCTTCAGGGATGGCTCACGACATGGCTGTTTGCTTTCTTCCAAGCCAGTGGGAGAAGAGAATGTCTCTACTGCTCCCAATTTCTCTGCCAAAGGTCTAACTCAGTTAAGTCATATCCACCCAGGGAAATCTACCTTTTGATTTGCTGAAAGTCAACTGATTAGTGATCTTAATTACATCCGCAAAATCCACTTTGCCACACAGTATAGCAAAATCTCAGAAACAAAGCCTCACCACAGTCACCACCCCACCAACTCTCAGGGCAGGGATTGTAACACACATGTACATCACATGGGGCCAAATCTCAGAGTCATCTCAAACTCTGCCCCCCATTCCATTCTGACCATGTTAGGAGATCTTCTCCAGACTGGACTCATCTTCCTCTCACCTTGCTTTATTTTCTCACAGTAGTTGCCACCTCCTCATACCCTATTGTCTGTATAATCACTTAATTATCATCTATCTCTCACCAGAATGTCAGCTCCATAGAAGCTGAGACTCTGCTTCTCTTGCTTCCCACACAACTGGACCTGCACAGAGTGGGACTTCCCTAAACACAGATGAAATGAGTAAACCAGGGATGAATAAGTTACTGAGGAAACAGGGATGAATAAGTTACTGAGCAAACAGGGAGTCAGCAGGTTTTCTACCTCCTAAAAGATTACCCTTTCCCTGGGTACTGCCCACAAACAAGCAAATAAGAAAATGAAGTCCTATGTTTGCAATTTCCCCCACCTTCAAGTCCACAGTCCTGCAGACAGCTCCCTAGATTCACACTGGGGCCAGCGAGAACTTGATTGCTAACCCTTCTCTGTCCAATCATTTCACTAACCTTGGGTCTCATTTGCCCTATTCTCTATGTTTTGTTGTTGTTTTCATTTTCAAAGTAAATCTTACATGTATCTTAAGGTAATGCATATACAGAACTGAAATGGTTAATAAGACCAAAGCCTTGCCCATGTACATGCATGTGTACAAATGAGCAGCCCCTCCCTGTTCCTTTCATGCCACCCACTCCCAGGAGATTTGCTTCTAATATATTTAGAAACAGTGTGCTTTTGCTGTTTCTTCTTGACAATTTAGGGGACTCTGTTAAGGTAGCTGAGGACGTGGCTCCTCCTCTCAGATGGTGAATCACAAAAGGCGATGATTAAGAACTTCTTGAGTAAGAACTCGATGTGTTGGAATTGCCCAGTGGGTAGCTTCCTCACTTTGGGATTCTGATACCCTTTCAGCCTGACACTGAACCCAGGAGATGGCTGACACTGGAGCTCATTAGTGCTGAGTTTCCAGAAGCGCTGGCACTGTGGTCTCCACCCCCTGTAATGACACAGTGACAGTTCCTCAGGAGAGCTGGATTGATTTGAAAGGGTGCTGTTATCAGCTGCCATGAGAGGCAGGGGGAAATCCAAGCTGACATTGAATAATGGAACCATTTCATTTCCCATGAGTGATGTTGACCTGCCATTCCTCCTCCTGGGCATTTTCTTTTCTCCCTCACACATTCTCAATTTGTTCTTCAACCTGCTCACTCTGCAGGTCACTGATAAACTTAGGTCCCATCTTTCCCCAGCACACTTCTGCTATTCTTGATTTTTTAAATCACCTGCCATCTATTTAAACTCAATCCCAATGAACATGCTGTCATCTTAGTCCTCTTGGTATTCAAATTGCAAGTTTTAGGATTTTATGAAGTTGAGAGAAATTTGTGACACCGGAGTGAACTATTTAATTTCTTGGATTCCCAGTTCTCTTATTTGTGAAAGCTGAATAAAACAATCTTATAATTACTCCATAGTGTTACTAAAAGGATGAGTTAAACAAAGTAAATGAGCGTTGTTTGCACCCTGGGAACTATGTGGCTGTGTTATTATTAGAATGCACTCAGAGGAAAGTGCTGTTGCTGTGGAGTTTAGAGCCAGGTTCAAGTTCTGCCACAGACATCCCTTAGGGACTATGTGAATCCCCTTACATGGTCTCTGATCATTCCAGCTCCTATACCTCTTGATTTTACTATTTGTAGAGCTTGCTACCATTGAAAAATTGAGCTTATAATGTGGATGCACTGAAAGAGGTTGGTCACTCCTTAGTGCCTGGCATTGTCTGGCAAACCAGGTGGCTTCCTTCTGCATTGGCGGCTTACGCCTCTGTGGAGTACCTGGGCAAAAGGGAGATACATGGGAGGGTGGCTGCTCACCACAGCAGGCAGGCTCAGAACAGCTCACGAAGGTGGACCTCAGTCATGTAAAGGGCTTCAGAGAAGGTGGCTCCATATGGCCAGTCCCCAGTCATTCACCGCTGTGCTCACAGAGCAACCAAAACAGTCAAATTTCCCACCTAAAGGATAAACTTGGTGCGACACAAGACAAAGCCACCCAACTCAGAGCTGCAGTACCAAAAGGAATAATTGAACTTCTTTGTTCATTATAAAGCTTGCTGTGTCTTCCAGTATCAGGAGATCTGGGACTCTGCGACATTGGTAAAGCAATTTCTATGTTAACATCACATTCTAAAGAATTTGAAACTGTTCCCCATTAGTAATGTGTATATTTCTCTCCCAGAGGACCTGGAAAGCTTGGGCAGCAGTACAACTTTCAAAGCCAAGTTCACTTTGGAACCTGAATGACAAGGACTACACTAAAACTTGGCCAAGGCATGAAGGCTGAAAGTAAGGGCGAGAACGGACAGACAATAAATGGAAACACAGTGCAAGGGACTATTTGAGTTTAAAATATTTTCAATAGTTAAACTTTTAACAACCAAATGTTATAATGCAATTTAACTTTGCACATTGAATTAACTAATGTTCTTTTTGCACAGTTTTCCCTGGAAGGCTCTGGAGGCTGAAAATTACTGGCTTAAGAGATAGGAGAGACAAGTAGAAGGAACACTTGCTTCTGTTGGTTCATTAACACATACAGACAAGCTGTACCACAAGCCAGTGTGTGTCTTTCCTGCTAAAGCAAGGAGACACCAGACAAGGAACTTGTCCATTGAGGTGGAAACTATTTGGCAGTGACACACAGTTGGATGTGGAACAGAATACAGGAGCTGGCTGGGGGAGGGCAGGATCAATCTTTCAAATGTTTTTGACCATGAATAATGAAAATAAATGTATTTGACATTGTATTTTTCATTGTGATCCGGTAAAGCCACACATAAACTTACACACGCACACACACACGACAGAAACAAAAAATTTATAGAGTAATATTTAGCCTTACAATATATGATCCAGGTTTGCAATTTCTATTCTATTCTATTTCATTTTGTATGAAATATGATGATGACTGGCTGCGAGGGGGTGACCTTCGCTTTGAAAAATACTGCTCAGATGGAAAGGGAACTTTTCCAAGGATTATGATGGGTCTTCTGTGCTTCTTCATTCTTCCTTGGAAAGTGGATTTTGCATTTTTAGAAGAGATGGGATCAGGGGCAGGTGTGATAATAGGTGATTTGGATGCACAGCTTCTCTTTGTACAGTGTGATTTCAGGGATACAAAGGAATGTAAACCTTTTCCTCATCACTTCTCTGGCACCTGAAATTCATCATTACCTTGTCTATTGCTTTAACAGAGATACACTGAATATCTGGCACTTTTGTTCATAAGAACCAAATTTGGATAATTATTTTCTTTATTATAGCTTTGGGTGGCTTCTCTTTTTCTAATAAAAACAATATAAAAGATGTTTTGGAACTATTTTTAGTGATTTAGAGAAAATATATATTTGTTTCTAGGTGTTCAGAATGTTTTTGAATTATAAAAATAGACCATGTAAATGGATCCTTTAATGTTCTTCAGGGTTTAGTTTAATATTCTGAGAAGGAAGATGGCTGTACACTGGAAAATACCTACAGAAACACAAACATAAGTATTGGCATTTTTGCAGGCCAGCTTTCAAAATACCTGACACATAATCTGGACTATCTGTTCGAGAATTTCTAACTCTTTGGAAAATGCTGCATTGGCTTTTTGCCAACAGATTGAAAAGGACATGAGTGATTGCTGGATACTCGCTAACTGATAGAGGCCTGTTTTCTCTCAACCTCTATTAGTGTTTCAAGCTGGCAGCCAGGACAGAATCACATAACATGAAATGATTGGGCTCTTTGATCTGTTGAATTATGTCCATTGGTATAGTCAGCAAATCAATCTGAACCTGTCTTACCTATTATAATAGCTTTATGTTTTCTAAGGTCCCACATATGCGTAATATTCAGACTCTCATCAAAATGTTGTTCCTTTCTCACCTCTATTACTACACTAGCTTTCCGAATGGTTTCTTCATGCCAGATTTATCATACTGTAATTTCACCTACTCACCATTCTTGTCAAAATATATTCTTCACAACTTCAAATTCACATCCCCAAGTTTTCTAAGTTTTCTATTGTAATATGCTATCCTCACACTTGGAGTATCTTCCCTAACTTGAAATATTAGAGTTTATCAGTTGAAGTGATCAAATGTAATGTTATTATTCATTCAATAATTAGTTAATTGAGCCATAAGCATTTAATATACAGTTATTATATGAAAGACACTCTATGAGAGCCCAGGATATATTACATGTGGTGAGTGCCTTGTATCAGAACGGAAAGGATGATGTTTTGGGTTTTCATAAAAAAAAACTTTTAAAAACAGGGTTTTTTTTATTACTAAATCATAGCTGTGTACATTAGTGCAATCATGGGGCACCGTACACTGGTTTTATAGACTGTTTGACACATTTTCATCACACTGGTTAACATAGCCTTCCTGGCATTTTCTTAGTTATTGCGTTAAGACATTTACATTTTACATTTAATAAGTTTCACATATACCCTTGTAAGATGCACCACAGGTGTAATCCCACCAATCACCCTTCCTCCGCCCCCCTCCCCCCTCCCTCCCCTTCCTTTCCCCCTTCCCCATATGCTTAGGTTATAACTGGGTTATAGCTTTCATGTGAAAGCCATAAATTAGTTTCATAGTAGGGCTGAGTACATTGGATACTTTTTCTTCCATTCTTGAGATACTTTACTAAGAAGAATATGTTCCA
>CAUYPK010092099.1:0-47940 GCA_963574355.1 Loris lydekkerianus | reverse complement strand
GTGTAGTCAAACATCAACACTGTGCAAGAGACAGGGTCTAAATTTCTATGTAAAATCCTGAATTTTCAAAGCTAACAAATCAAACATTTTAAAACAGCAGAGGGCCAGGTCTAGTAACTCACACCTATAATCCTAGGAGTCTTTGGGAGTCCAAGGAGGGAGGATCCCTTGAGCTCAGAAGTTTGAGACCAGCCTAAGCAAGACCAAGACCCCATCTCAACCAAAAATATAATTTGCTGGGTGCTGTGGTGGGTGCCTATAGTTCCAGCCACTTGGGAGACTGAGGCAAGAAGACTACTTGAGTCTCAGAGTTTGAGGCTGCTTGCTGTGAGCTATAATGCCATAGCATTCTACCCAGGGTGACAGAATGAGACTCAGTCTCAAAAAAAAAAAAAAAAAGACACCGCTCAAAGATTTCACTTTCTGAGTTGCCAATGTGACGTGTATTGAATAGAGTAGAAATTTTCTTTCTCCTGTTATATGTCTGTTATATGTGCAACAACAATACTTCACAGTAAATTTTTCTTTGTAACAAACAACATTTTTAAGAGCAAAATTTGACATAACAGGAAGATTAGAAAGAATTAGGTATAGCACACTTACATGTCACTAAGTGAGGAAATTAAAGGTAAAAATATAAAAGTGATTTGGTTTGTACAAAGTTGTAACATTTAGGGGAAGACCCAGAACTAAACCCTGGTCTCGTGGTTCAAGGTGAGTACTCTTTACACAAGGCATCAATAACCACTGATTTGGAGTCCATCATGTGATGGACACACAATGCCAGTATGTTATGTGGCAGTTATACAAATGTAAATAAAACCTGATTCCCTATCCCCCTGAGGCTTAAAATCACAAGGGAATATAAAGTGTATTAATGTACCTGATCCAAAAGTCCAAATTTGGGATAATCTTCTTCTGGGTCATTGCTCCCAGGATCTGGGTATTCCTTTACCAAGAATACATGTTTCTTTACTCTATATAGTCTAAAAGGAAGGAGTGTTCCAGTATTAATAAAATTTTATATTTAAAATGGAAAAAACAAAACAAAACCTGGGCGGCACCTGTGGCTCAGTGAGTAGGGCGCCGGCCCCGTATACTGAGGATGTTGGGTTCAAATCCAGCCCTGGCCAAACTGCAACAACAACAAAAACACAATAGCCAGGCATTGTGGTGGGCGCCTGTAGTCCCAGCTATTCCAGAGGCTGAGGCAAAAGAATCCCCTAAGCCCAAGAGCTGGAGATTGCAGTGAGCTGTGACACAGCACTCCACCCAGAGTGATAAAGTGAGACTCTCACTCAGAAAAAAAACAAAACAAAACACTTTAAACATCCAGAATAATGTTCCGTCAAGTACTTGGGTGACACAACCCAGCCAAATGGACACATAAGAGTAGCCCTCTCACCTGGCCATGCCTCTCTGTCCACTGTCACTGCGTTGCTCCCCAAAAGCTGATTGTGGCTGAAGAGTGTGACACAATGAAGTTGAATGGATAAATGCTGATAAGTGGCCACACATTTAAAACAGGCATCTAATCCAGCCTGGTAATCTCGTTAGATTTTTTTTTTTTTTTTTTTTTTTTCAGTTTCTGGCTGGGGCTGGGTTTGAACCCGCCACCTCCGGCATATGGGGCTGGCACCCTACCCCTTTGAGCCACAGGTGAATTTATTTCCCTAGCTCTAGCCATGATGATCCACAGCTTCTCTGTCTTCAAGTATTTGCTGCCTTGCCCCCTCCACACTGAAGACCTCACCTTGCATTTGAAACATGGAGGCGATCAGCTGGAAGCTCTGCATCATTCACCCTGGCCATCCTGCCCCGGGTCTGCGTCCACACCCTGACTTCTGCCCTGTTGATGGATGGAGCACCCCGCCTCTTTCCTGGGACAAGCTCCTCTGCTGATGCTCCTGGTCCCATACCTTCCTGCTTTCTCAAGGACTGTGTTCGTCCAGTCCTCATTTTATCCAGCACCCTCAATGTCTTCCTCTTCACTAGAGCTACCTCATAAGCCTACAAACTTGCCAAAAATCATCCATCCAAAATACAGATATCTGTGCCCTCTCCACCTACCATGCCCCTGTTATGGTTCATAGCAACACTCCTCCTCCACTCAGGAATTGTCCACACACTGTGACACTTGTCCCCTCCCTTTACTTTTCCTTCAAGGGGCCAGCCCCATGTCGCCTCCTTTGAGGGGTCCTTACTTAGACACTGTCCCAGCTAAGGCAACTGCCTCCCCTCCCCATCACGTCACTGCGTGATTCTTTTCTGTGGAACTCAGTAGCGGCTGCAGTGGTGGCAGTGGTGTGCAGGTCTATGTCTACTTTGCTACTTATTCCAGCAGGTGCTCTTACCTGGCTCACACCACAGCATATAAGTGAACTGAGGGCACACAGCCCCTTTCTGACTATCTGCAACTTATTTTTCGGGGGTGGTGGTGAGGGAATGACTGCTCTTTTATTTATTGTTAATTAGTCTTGGGCCCCCTTTTGAGAGCCTATCTGCCTGCAACCTCTATGTCACGTGGCTTAATGGCCCCTCTTCCCATGCAAATTGCAGCCAGCTTGAATCCTTACCTACAAGAGAAACAAGGCTAGGAAGAAGCAGCCAAGTCTGCAGAAGTGTCCTTTTGGCTAAAAAACAGCACTTAGCCATCTGTATAGCAAAGCAGGGCACTCAGCTTCAGAGGCCAACACACCTGCACCCTCCTATTTGCCCATGAACACTGAGGAGGGTGTTTGCCCACAGTCCCTCCCCAAGAGGGGCGCCAGCTCCCCCCAGGGCCACCTCCAGCCTCTGGCTCTCAGAGGAGGGGAGCTACCTATAGTTTTGAAAGGAGAGGATGTTCTTGGCTTTGTCTCTGCTCTTGTTGCTGCTGTTGGCACTGTTTCCATTTTCTGCTACCCAGACCCACCAAGATTACCCCATACATGCACAAGAAAAGTATCTGGCATTCTGGTTCCAGGTATGGCAGCCTAAAGCTAAGTTTTCCACTTGTTTATATTGTTTTCTTGGGATACTTTTCCAGATGCAGGTCTGTGGGGTCCAAGGGTATTGCACATTGTTTTTAATGTTTTGAAACAGAATGCCAAATTGCCTTCCAGAAAAGCAGAAACAGTTTATGTATGCTCTCCCAAGACAGGGATGCTACGGCCCAGCACCCCGTGCCCTCGCCTGCACCGAGCATTCTTCTTCTCCAGCTCTCCCGTTTTAACACCAGGGTGCCCTGGCCTCCGCAGGGGAGGGCAGAGTTGGCCGGTGTCAGGTTTCTGCTTTCCACAGGTGCTAAGCCTCTTTTCAACACCTTGATCATGCCCCCCACGCGAATGAGGAGGAAAGGAACCCAAAGCGCCTCTTACCCTGCCTTACCCAGGCTCCGAGCAGCTTGTAAAACTCGGGCTGTCGGTGTCGCGGAATGAAAGAGGTTGGGGAAGAGGTCTCACACTCTCCACCCCAGGATCCCTGATCTGCCACCCTTCCTCTTCTAATTCCATATCCTCCCAGCAGCCTCCACCATAATGGACATATTTTCAGCTTTCTCAGGTCGGGCAACTTATCAAAGAGAACTCAGGGGGCTCCCGCAGAGCTGCGAGTGAATCTTGGCGATTACCATGCAGGCCCCTCACGCCGGGACGTGCGCTCCAGTCTCACGGATTACAGGCTCCACGGTCCCGGGGAAATTAAGTTACTATCCAAGACATGCAGGGCTCTACTGAGAGGCAGAAAGTTTCCAAGGCAAACAGATTTTCTTTTTTTATTTCCCTCCAAATTTGATTGTTATTTTGGGGAGGATGGGAATGGAATACTCAGTTCACTGCCACCACAATTTATAGGGCTAAGCCAATCTGCAATGTTGTCATTAGCCATAAGATATAAAAAGGTGATGGAGCCACATGCATCTAATTTAGACCACCTTACTCCCATCGGGTGGTTAATCTCCGCTCAGTTCTCCTGAGCACGTTATTAATAATAGTAACAGCATTCCCCGATGGAACACTGTGTGGCAGACGCTCGGCCAGGGTTTTATAGGCTCTGATCCTCGCAGCATTAGTAAACATCCACCATCGATATTTTGCAGATGAAGAAACTGAGGCTCAGAAAAGATGACTCACAGGGTTTCAGCTTTTATAATTTAACGTGGCATCCAAGGATCACTAATCCAAGGGTGACCCATGGTAGAGTTCATGAACAGAGTCTCAGGTTCGCCCTAGACCTGAAAAATCAGAATCTTTGTTTTCACAAGATGCTGAGTGATTTACCCACACTTGACGGTTGGCAAAACCCTGAAGTCACACAACTGGTCAGGAGAGCACCTGGGGTTTGAACACCTGGGTCGAGGCTGCATAAAGCCTCACAGGCTTTCTGTCACGTACTGCTGTTTCTCAGGTAGTAGCAAAATGGAGAAAGGAATTCTCTAGCATCTGAAAGGGAGCTGTTGTTGGGAGACTATCCTACCATTATCTGCGTGTGTGACTTGTTTACTCTCTGTCTATCATGTAGGAATATAGCCACCCCTGTAGCAATATCTCTGCTGTAATGGGGGTCAGAAATAAAGGTGTTGTCATGAATAAAGAATGCTTGTCTGTCGCATGTTCATCTGTGACACTAAAGGATTATTTACCTATCATTAAGATATGAACGCTTTATCTGGTACTATTTTGCCGGTAGCAGAAATTGTATTAAACGTGCAGGCTATTATTCCATCCATCCATTGAGTCCCATTCCAATCCTATGTAATATAATATAAATGATGAAAACTAAATTCAAGGCAATTTGTCAAGCAAACTCCCCATTCGCACTCCCCTGCACTTACCCAATTTTCCTGGAAGGAACTAAATCCAGCGAGCCCTGTACCACTTGGATCTTCTTCAATGTCTGTGCCCTGCTCGGTGTAGAATTTGTAGCACAAAGTTAGAGTAGGCATTTGCAGAGTCTGTATTATATATAAAAAATATCAGCTTGTCTGCCATGGCACCCTCGCCCCCATGCCCTGAGAGGCGTCCTGGGCCGTCTGAGTAGTTTTGCAGCTCCCAGTGGGATCACTTCCCTGCACCCTAAACAGCTTCCCACCTTCCTCTGTCTTCTTCATGGCCACGCTCCAGGGTTGCAAGGTTTAATGGGAGGTGAGGTGATATCTTCCCTGTGAATTCTGCCCTGTCTTTTTGTCTGCCTGTTTTATTTATTTTCAGCTTTTAATACATTAGCGTTCACTTACAGAAACACCAGAAAGCAATCTCTCTTCTTTAATAATGAATACACTCAGCAAGGAAACGTTGAGGCCTTCTTCTTTGTATTCTTTAATAACTAGAAAAGAAGGCAGGAAATAAATTCCCTTTTATGAAACACATACTAGGTGCCTTAGATCTCTACGTAATTCCTGAGCCCACAAACAGCGCTCTATGTATTATGAAACCCACTGTGCAGCGAAGAAAACTGATGCTCACACTTCACAGATTTCACTGATAAAACACAAGTTAAAATCCAGTTGTTGTTTTTTTTTTTTTTTGTATTTGTATCAACAGTACCAAGGAAAATGTTATTCTTCTTTACCATGGCAAGAAGGAATGTTTCTCATCAAAACCAAACCATGTACTTAATTATCTACTTGTCTATCTCCTCCTCCTCCTTCTTCCTCTTCTTCTTCTTCACAGCCTTACTCCTTACCTTGCCTGGTGAGTCTTTTTATCTTACATCATGATGTCTCTAATTCTTGGATTCCAGAGCATTTTTATTTATTACGAATAGAAATGATCTCTTTGAGCCTTTTGAGATGCTCAAATTGGGAGAGAGAGAGAGAAAGAGAATGAATATGTATCCAGGGCATACTTTGAATTTGACTTACTATAACTGCCTTCTTGCCATTACAATTTCTTATTGATTATAAAATTATAGTGTTGTTGACCACTAGAAAGTTTTGAGCAGGTAGGAATAATAAGCCTTGAACAGACAAATTTGAGCAGCAAGCGGGTGGAGACGAGTGTTTCAATGATGAACTTTGAGAATATGAAGCAACAGGGGCTTCAAGTCCATGGAGATTAGTAACAAGGGTCTGTGTGGCAGCCTCGAGGCATTGCCACCACCTGGAAGAGGGAAGTCAGAATTCTAAGTGTTCTAGCTTCAGCAGTGGTGGACCAATGATCTTCTATGAAATGTTTAAGTTAGAGCTCAGGGGAGGGGAAGAATTTTAATTTTAGTCTTTACTAATTTCTGTGATGTAAACACTTCTACCCTGGCCAATGGAAAGCCACCAATGGGATGTCACTGAGCACAGATCTGGCCAAGGATGTACACAATGCTCACAGGACTGGCTGTGGTGTGCTTCCCACAGTACAGGGCACTGGTGTGGAGAGTCTTTGCCTCAGCGCATAACATCTTATCTTAGTTTTTTTTCCAGGAAGTAGGCACCTGAAGTGCTTCAGACTAAAGTTCTATGGGTCTCATGCCTGTGACAAGGGAGAGGAAAGGAAGGAGGGTGGAGCAGGAAGAACCTGAGACTACAGTGAGCTCTGAGAAGGTGAAGGCCAGGCTGATGGGGAAGCAGAGGCTGGATTCCCTGGTTGTGGAGCTGCACTGCAGGGCAGAGTGGCCTGGCTCTATGCCCCCAAGAGCATCTCTAATCATTGTCTGACAGAAGCCCCGGGGAGTCAGGCCTTTGGTGCAAGCACAGTAGATGCCTCTGCATCCAGAAGATGTGGCAATGGGAGGCTTCCAGCTAATTAAACCCCTCACAGAAAGTTCTATCTTGAAAGGAGACCCCCCAAGCAGCCCTGACCTAATGCTGTTCCACTTCAGCTGACAACACATCAGAAACTAGAAGAAGAAAAGAGAACGAAACCTGGTGTAGGAGGCCCAGAGTTTCCTGTTCCAGAATCCCTTGGGTTACTCAGGATTCAAAATACGGAGTTCTGGAATGTTTTGACTCTTGACTTGTGGATTCAGGATATAAGGCAATCTGCATTTTCAACAAGATTCCCAAGTAGCTTTCTTTTTCTCTTCTGAATCAAAGAATAGTATAACAACCATAGGCTTTTGGGGTCTGATCTTGCCATAAAAACTAGGAAGACACACACCCATGCCACACCTTTTGGGCGCAAGACACGACTGTAAGAGGGACTTTACCTAAAAAATGCAATCAGTGTAACCTGGTTTTTTGTACCCTCAATGAATCCTCAACAATAAAAAATAAAGAAAAAAAAAAAAAAAAAAAAACTAGGAAGACTAAAGTTATCCTAATTCCCTAACTGTAGTTTCTTCATCTACAAGGTGGACACGACTGTGAAGTGATTATGATTTCAGTTTTTATTCTAAACTTTTCTTTTCTGGCCATAATTTAGCTTTGATTGATTTCTGTGGTGTAATCACAGAACAGTTGTGCCTTATCCATTGTCTGTGGCAACAAATAGGACCATAACATTGTCTTCTCCAGACACATTCAGATGATCCAGAATTGCACGAGTCTGCGAAAACCAGCCTTGCCTCAAGAATGACACAGGTACAACTTTTTGAAGGGTTGTCCTACCAGGTGGTACGGATATAGTGAAAAAGTCACCTTCTTTAGGACCAAATAGAGCCAATGACTCAAACTTTCTGAGTCACAATTGGCCTTTCTGCTACATTGTTGCACCACCTCGTAATAGCTATTGTCTTTATGAGAAATGAGAAGAAAACAGGATGCATGAACACAGGTGCCTCCTTGGGCTGTGGTAACCCCATTGCTCAGACTCTATGCTGAGGAAGTAATGTTGAATACTGACATGCTTTCCACCCAGAGGTTCATTACAGGATTATTTATTACTGAAAGCAAACTTGGGCACAATTCAATCATCTAATAATAAAAGAAAAACAGTTAATTTATTTATGCTTCCTCAGTGCTGGTTGCTCATCAAAGTTACCCAGGAACTTAAAGATATACTGAGGACTGTAACCCATCCCGAGACTCTGTGTGGTTTAGTCTTAGGGGAGAGGGTTTCTAGGCATTGGAGTTTTACACAAGTCTACCCTAATTCCAATGTGCGGTGTCCCCAATATGATATGAAGTTTTTAAACCGTGGAAATAATATTAATAAGCATTTATAATAGCATATACATACTTATTTAAGCAAAAATAGCAAGTGATACAACAATGTCAAAATATATGCAGAGGTTAATAAAAGAAGAATAGGCAAATTCAGTGTAATCTATTGTTTTGTGCAGTGATATTGTTGATTTTATTTTCCTTTTTACTTTTCTGAGCTTTGAAAAATTCCGTAAACATATGCAACTTCCATGATGATTATAAAGAAAAAGTGTGCCTGGGGTATAAGATCCGTCATAGGCAGATAACATCACTCCACGCTAAGAGGATCAGAATTTGGGACCCTTCCCCTCTAATCTATCTTCCCAGGTAATGGTCATTATCCCAAGTTCAATAGCTCCACCCACACAGGGAGCATTGCCTTTTCCATGGTTATATCTCCAGCCTCTGGTGCAGGTTTGACTTGCAGGTGGCACTTAATGACTATTTGTCGAATGAATAAATGAATGCTACCTTGGCATTTCCACATTATTTAACTTGCACACACCCTCATGTCCTAACTGAGAGAGAAACTACAGATCTTTTCCAGGTGTGTGTGTTCACAGCAGCAGGATCCAGACCAAATAAAGCTGCTTATTCATCCTTTTGGTTTGTGCATGATTTTAACGTGTCTATAAAGAGCAGTTTTCACATTTAATCGCAGCACCACCCCCTTTGCACTCCGCCTTCTCTTTGACCGCACTTCCCTCGTTGGTAGCTGGGCCTGAGTTTTACGATCCTCCCACACATAATAAAGCATCCAAACAACTTTTTCACGTCATCTTCAATGAATTCTGAAAATGCAAGAGTTTTCACCCTCTTCTGTGCACGGTTTACGGCCTCTGCTTTCATTCTACAAGGCCGAAGTGGATCAGGTGATAAATATCTGTCCTACAACCATGAGTGTGATAAACCGTTTTCTTCTGAGATTTTCTCGCTCCTCATAACTTAGGAAGCCAGGGAAAAGAGTATTCCAACATGTCTTTTATTTTTCCTCTTTAATGCTACCAAATTTCCCAGCACCAAGGTTTCTGCTGTCACCCCATCCCAACCCACATGGAATTAAACTTCTAATAAGAAACATGCACCTTTGGGCATAAAGTAATTAATGCAGGAAAAAAAGGCATCCCCAAACAACACACAGAGGACCTGCTTGCACCAACAGTGACACTTCAAAGATGTGGCTGCCAGCAAATCTCAGAGCATCTCCAAACTTCAGTTTTTTCATCTCCAGAGTAAATATAGCGAAGTTTATAGAAGTTTTCATCTTTACGTTCTTTTTTTTTTTTTTTTTTTTTTTAAGAGACTGAGTCACGCTTTGTCATTCTCGGTGAAGTACCGTGGCGTTATAGCTCACAGCAACCTCTAGCTCTTGGGCTTAGGCGATTCTCTTGCCTCAGCCTCCCGAGTAGCTGGGACTACAAGCGCCTGCCAGAACACCCGGCTATTTTTTTGTTGCAGTTTGGGTGGGGCGGGGTTTGAACCCACCACTCTCTGTATATGGGGCCAGGGCCCTACACACTGATCCACAGGCACTGCCCTACTTTTACTTTTTAAGTCATTCTTAGAACCATGGATGCCATGTTGTGACCCACTTCATTCATGCATTTATTAAGCCGAGGTTCATGGGATACTTCTCAGCAGTGATCCCAAGCCTTTTTGGTACCAGGGAACAGTTGCATGGAATTCAATTTTTCTAGGGACTGGGGAGAGGGATGGGGGACGGTTTTGATATGAGTCTACAAGCAATTGATTTATTATGGTCTGTGCAGTCAAACCTCTGCTAATGGTAATTTGCATTTACAGCCACTCATTGCCTCAGTAGATTCTCATAAGGAGAGCAACTTAGATCCCTCCCATGTGCCGTAGGGTTCTTGCTCTTAGGAGAATGTAATGCCACCACTGATTTGACAGAAAGAAGTGCTCAGGTGGAGATATGAGCAAGTGATGGGGAATGGCTATAAATCAGATGAAGCTTCACTTGCTGGCCCTCACCACACACCTCCGGCTGTGAAGCCTGTTTCCTAGTGGGCCATGGACTGGTCCCAGTCTGCAGCCTGGAGACTGCGACTGTAGCGTCTCAGGCAGAGACCACAGTATACTAGGACAGTGTCACCCCTATGCTGGGTACTTGGAGTGGGGGGGGGTCAGAATTAGGCCCAGCATTCTACAGCATTCTAGAAGGTCCTCCTGGACTGTCATTTTGTCTCAGCCCTTCCATCAAGGGGTATTTCCTGAAGCCAGATGGGCCAGCCCATCCAGAGCCCAATCCCCCTTCCCAATCACCTTATCCAAGCAAGGCCCTAGAACTCCTTGCTTAAAGCCACAACACCACCTCTAATGCCTTTTCCTTGACTGCATTCTAAAGAGAGGGTGGCACCACCAGTGACAAGGAGCAATTGTCTGTCACGTATAGGCTGTGTGGCCTGCAGCCCTGCCCCAGGTCCCTGGTGCAGGATGGGCTAGGGTATGGAGGGAACTGGGGTGCGGGTTAGCTTTTCCCTTCATACTTTTGCTCCTTCAATGCAAATCTCAGGGTAGCCCTGACTGAGAAGGCAGTGTTATTGAAATAAACTCTCTGCCCTCCTCCTCCACAGAGGTTGGAAAGGGAGGGACCAATTAAAGACATTAAAACAGTAAATAGGATGATAGTTAGCGATAAGGTAAATGATCTGATTTCAGTAAAATAAAGTAGTTGGAATGACAGTGCCATCATCAAACTTCCCTTTATACACAGGTATCTCTGATTCCAGCTTTTATTCCTGGGTAACAGCAAAAAGCATGTCCATCAGTGCAAATGCCAAAGAACTATAAAGAATAAAAATTAAAATAAGAATTAATCCTAACACTCAGGTACATTAACTGTTGTATGATGTGGATTATGCCACCCTTCCAAATGTTACTATGTACGAAGTCCTTTACTGTATGCGACCACATTCAGTACAACATCCCTGCTAGGTAGGGACTATTAGTCTAAGTCTGCAGCTGGGTGGGCAGGAGGTTCCCTACAGACAGGAAGGGACCTTAAATCCATACTCTAGTGTCAGAACTACACCAGGGAGGCAGGCGTTGTTCAGACAAGGATCTTGTCTTTACTCTGATGGCCAAGTTTGTGAAGCTGGATGAGAATGCCCCTCCCTGTGAGTGTTCCCTATTAGAGCAGCCTCCGCTCAAAAATCTCCCATGGTTTTTTCCTTGCTGTCCTTTCTTTGCTGACCCTCCTAATTTTAGGATTCTGTTCCTCGTGATTTTCTAAAGGGGCTTCAAAATGCTTAGGAGTTTTCCATTAACAGTCTTGTCTGAGTGTCTTTCTCATTACATGGAGGGTGGAGCGGATTGAACAGAATTTGCAGACAAGATGCAAATACAGTGTAAAAAAAAAAAAAGAAAAAAAAAGATGAGCCTGCAAAGCGAGAGAAGGCAGAGTTTTATATTGGGTGCTGTGTTGTGGCTGCAGTAGATAATGGAACACAACGTTTCATTTGTGTCAGTGAAGTGAGAAAGGAGTCTCCAAGCGTGAACACGAAGGAGAACGTTTCTATCAGGGCCTCGGTGAAGCCTCATTGTAAGTACCCAGCAGTGTTAACCTGCTATATTATTAACATGTTCCATTAGCCCTAATACTCAATCTAGCATTCATCCCACAGATTACTTCCCTGAAAGAGAATAGCACCTTTCCACATGCCTCCAATATTTCACAGAATAAAATTAAGTCACTAAGTACTAGCTGCAAACCAGCATTTACAATACCCAAGGCTCTGAATAGCCACCTGCCTTGAAGGTGGCTCAAACAGGGAAAGACAATTGAATAAAATATTGATCGATGTGTATTTATAATCTCCACTTACATAACATTTTAATAGTTCAGAAATCTACTGCAGTTTTTCAAAAGGCACTGAAATTAAGGACTTATGTGGCTTATCCACAGGGAAGAACAGCTTTCTACACCCCCATTCTTTCTTTGTGGGGGTGGGTTCCCTGCAGATAGGGAGGAGTCCTTAATTTACAATGCAGATTTCAAGAACAGGGCTGGCACTCCTTTACACATATCTGCACATACAATAGAAAGAAACAGTATTTTGTTTCAAGAAGCTGTGTGACTTTGGGCAAAGTACAACCTCTCTGTTCCTCCTCTGTCTACTGTGGCTAGAGAAATAGAAACATCTGCCCACACACACAGCTGGGTCAGATTACTGAGGTCTGATCAATTTCAGACAAAGTTCTGAAACCCAGTAAATCTGTCCACAAACTCAATTAACTTTCCACATTAACACAACTTTACTCTTCCGCTGCCTTGCTTAACAAGTCTTTACAACAGGCAAAGGGCTTCATGATTTGATTGTTCTTTAAGTGGACTTCCCAAAGAACCATCAACTCTTCTTCAGTGAAACATCAACAGTTTGTACCCTAGCATTCTTTTAATTCCTTTCTTGCTTTACTAATTCCATCCATTCTGGACTGCTGTACCTTGAGCTTTACCTAAACCCAATCAAGCCCCAAATTGGAAGGCCTGCCTGAAAGCAAATTTCAATCTGGAATAAATCCCAACATTGCCTCCCTCTTCAGAGATACTGCTTCTATAAGCTCCTTTGAGATTCTCAGTTACTTCACAGGCAACGAACTTAGGTTTTCCTATCGACAGGTTGTGTTGGTGATTTTTGGAAAGCCAGCATTCAATAGGATCCTAGATGGTAGGGTTGAGATGAGCAAGGAATGGAATGTCACATTGGATGGGCCAAGACTTCACAAGCCTTAAACACAAAGAATGTTCTCATACTCCTGAATGTATGATAAAAATGGTATAAATGGGTGGGTCTGTATTTATAGCTTCTTTTTTGAAATATTGATATAAGGTATATACTTTTAGATCCAAAATTAATATCGTTCTAAGATTCAAGTAAGGTACAGTAATGGTTTGGTATGAATTCTTGAAAAACTAAAAAACAAAAAAGCCATGAAGTACACCATAAGGAGAATAAAGTTACTAGTGACAATGAACATTTATAAATAGAAAAATCACAGTTTTAACAAGTTGTCATTGGTCAGGTACAGTGGTTCATGCCTCTAATTCTAGGATTCTGGGAGGCCAAGTCAGGTGGATTCCTTGAGCTCAGGAGTTCAAGATCACCCTGAGCAAGAGTGGGACCCCATCTCTACTAAAAATAGAAAAATAAGCCAGGCATGGTGTCATAGCCGATACTCCCAGTTGCTTAAGAGGCTGAGGCAAGAAGTTTTTTGAGCCCAGGAGTTTGAGGTTGCCATGAGCTACGATGCCACAGCAATCTACCTGGGGGATAGAGTAAAACTCTGTCTTAAAAAAATACAATAAAATAAAAGTTATTTATTCTGAATATATTATCATAAACATATATCATAAATATCATATATTTATGAATATACTCATATATTCATTCAATAATGTGTGTTAAGTCTCCACCATGTGTTAAATGATTTTCTGAGAGCCTGGTAGCATGAATTTACATTAGACATAGAATCTGCTCTCAAATATCAGATATAAACAAGAACAAATGAGTATGAAGCTGACCATCCACAGAGCAGCAGGTGTGAAGTTTCCAGAGTGTAAAAGCCAAGGTGTTCAAAGTGGAAAGAGGTCATTCCTGATTCCTTTTGGAGGGGGGAGGAGATAAGAAGACAGAGGGAGGCATTGTATTTAGGAAGTCTTCTTGACCATGGCCTTCCACTTGATCCTGGAAGTTTGGCTGGGATTCAGTCACAGGAATGTGGATGTAAGAGGATGTCCCAGGGGCTTGAGACCTCACATGTGCAAAGGTGAGCAGGTGTGGCCCGAGCTGGAGACATCTATGGAGCACCAGTGAGGACAGGTAGGGCTGAGGAGATGGTGCACAGCGTCCTTGTGAAGAGCTGTGACCACTTCTCTCACCAAAATGACAATCAATTCACATGTAGATTTGAAGTCAAATCAATGGGATATAGAGGTTCATCTTCCCACTCGTTCACTTTAGCAATAAGTTTTCAGCATCCCCTGTGAACTAATCCTATTCTAAGCGTGGTGGTGGAAGTAATAAAAGAGATAGACAGAGTCCTTACCTTCCAGGGCTCATGGCCTGGTTGGAAGTAACAACCATAAGCAAAAAAATGTATAAATAATCAGTTACAGTTTTAAAGGAAATAGCCACAGTGAATGGGGACTAACAGAGGTCCAAGGGGAAGACGGGGTCTTGAGCAGTGCCAGAGAGAGAGATTCTCTCTGCACAGTGTGACGCCAAACTCACATGTGACTACTGAGCACTCAAAATGTGGACCAGGAGATGGAGGATCTGCATGTTTCATTCTGTTTAATTTCAACCGGATTTGAATTTGAGTGGTTGCATGTACCTAGTGACTGCTGTATCTTCCTCCAATTACACGTACATACAGTAAATGTCAAGGGCATGGACAATAGAAATTCTTTCTAGTATTGCAACATGTCTGCAGACAGGTCCCCACTGTCCAGGAGACCCAGAATGGAAGGCGGAGAGCAAATGCTCCTGTGAGGTTTGGTGTGATAAAGACTAAGAGAAAGACTAAAAGAAACTTCCTTTTAGTCTCTGGAGGAACCCAGAGACTGCCAGTGCGCACAGCACAAGTTCATGTGCCATGGTCAAGAAGACTTCCTAAATACAATGCCTCCCTCTGTCTTCTTATCTTCTCCCCCCTCCAAAAGGAATTAGGAATGACCCTCTCTCCACTTTGAACACCTTGGCTTTTACACTCTGGAAACCTCACACCTGCTGTGAACACCTGTAAATGACTGTGGAAAGAATGAACCGAGGACAGCAGGTGCTGGCAATGAGCCTACACGGACGCGTGAGATGGCATTGAGTGGAGTTCGTGGACTGGGCATTTCAGGTGGGAACAGAGACAAGGGGGCCTGGGCTGGGTATGACAGTTGGTGCCGGCACAAGCAGACCTGTCCACGGGTTTGCACACTGCATCTCTTCGGTGGAGCCTCACAGCAGAGCATAGCCTCAGCAGACGTGCCCCATGCCACCCCGTCTTCCAAGGGTCCTCCCATGGAGCTCTGGCAATCCGGGAAAGGGGGTGAGAATGGAGATGCTTGAGTCTCATAATGACACTGCTGCCTTATTTGTCCACCAGCCACAGTGGAACTTGTCCCAGTTCTATAAACAAAGTGCCATTTACTGGGAACCTCCTGAGAACCCAGGGCTTTGCGTGCTTTGTCACCACTAGCCTCCCCACAACACCACAGGGTGGGCCTTGCTGTGCTCCTCATAGAGAGTGGGAAAGTCTCAAGCAGTTTAGGAGACCCGTCCAAGGGTGGTGAACTGGGGCCTGGCGCTCATGTGAAACTGTGGGACCCCCATCCTGTGCCCATGCCCCCAAGACACTAATATTCTATTGACTCCTGTTACATTGTAAGTATATGCTGGATGCCTAAGTATGAATGTCTCTGCATTTACATACCTTTTAGTAATCTCCGAGTCAAAAGGATCACCATTTGCAGATGAGGAAATTCAGACTTTAAGAGAGGCCTGGCCCAGAGCTAAGTAACAGAGCTGATACTCCAATTTGGTTTTGTCTTACCCCAGAGCCACCAGTATCTCCTACCTTTAGGCTCTACCTCTCACAGCAGCTGGGGCCTTGGAAGCACATCTTTTATAAAGTACCTTATTTTTATTTTTATTTTTTTATTGTTAAATCATAGCTGTGTACATTAGTGCAATCACCTAAAGGGGAGCACTGCTTGTGAAGTTTAAGCACATGTGCTCTGGACATACAGAAACAAGGGTAGGAATCTCAGCTCTAGTACCAACCCAGTACTCCAAGGACATAGTAATAAAACTAGCAAGAACTCTATAACACAAAAATATTATATACATTACAAATTTTAGTGTATATTGCATACTATATTTCCTATGTCATATATAACATATTTCTGTCTTTATAATACATACCATATTATCATATAATACAAAGTAACTAAATTATATTAATATATTCATAATGTATTTATATTTATACTATATTAAGTTAATGTTATAATATGTTATAGTTTTATTATAGTATCATATCCTTATGCTATGTATCATATAAAACTATAATTAATCATTATATTAGTGTATAATACATGTGCACATGTAACCTGGTGTAATGTTATATTGTGCTAATGCTACGCTCTATTTTTATAACCATATAATATAATAACATATATAATGTAATAACAATCAGAATCAACATTGGTACGTGAGCTCTCTGAAGCCCAGGAATGCTGTCTAGCTTCACACAGCTCCTAAAGGTCAGGGGTGAGGTCAGAACCAGTCTGGGTCCTCAGTCTAGCCCTTCTGAGCCAGCTGTGGTGCTTTGAGCCCCACCCCTCCCCAGCCTCGGGGTTTCCTTGTAATTAACTTGGGATGGGAGCTGTGTCTGGCTCTATGAGCCAGACTGTGCCCAGCGTCCTGGCTTTGGGAGGCCCCTCTGACTCAAGTGAAGACTAGGGGCTTTCACCTGTTTAGAGACCTCACCATTCCCCTTCCGGGGCTGGCAAAACAGATGGGATTTCAGGAAACAAAAATAGACTAAATCACAATGAAGGGACCTGAGGGTTTGGATCAAGTTTCTGCAAAAAAGATGATTAACTGAATACTTACCCTGGAATGTGGGCTTGGCAAAAGGTGAAAGGCACATGAATGGAGCTGTCTGCATACTTGGAAAGTGCTTTTAACTCCCGTTCTCACTTAAAAAAATATTGCCTAACCTGCAGACTCTGCTTGTTCCTCCTTCCCCAGCCCGCTCTCTCTTCTTGCTGGTGAAGAGAGATAATGGTGAAAAGAACAGGAACTTTGAGGTCAGATCCTCACTTGAGATAGAAATGATTTACTCAAAGTTTCACAGCAAATTAGGATTTGGGGGAAAGAAAAAGCTCAAGAGAGGTCAAAGAAGTGATTTACAATTCTTCATGGCCTCCTTGTATTTGAATTATGCATTCATGCCCATGGCCACTCCCTAAAGTGGTATTCTCCTGAACCACTGGTATTGGGCCTGGCCATCTGGCTTGACTGGGCCAATGGAATACCTTAGAAGGACAAAGCACCAGTTTCCAGCCAATGCCTAAGAAGACATTGCCTGTTTTTATTGAAACTCTTGGATTCCTGCCATTCGGCATGAACAGAGCATGCCTCCAGCAGCTCAAGTTTAAAGAAAAGGTGCAAACACGTGGTACAGACTTGAACTCAATTCTCAGTCTAAATACAAATCTAACTGACCATGACCTTGAATGAGAGCTTCTCAGCCAAGCCCCAGCCTAGCACCACTAAACTTCTGTAAACTCCTAAGTGTGAAGATGTCTGTTATTGTAAGCCTCTGAATTTCGGGACAGTTCATTCTAGAGTTTTAATGCAACAATGCTGTCCTTTACACACTAATGGGTTAGTTTGATGCTAAGATCATCTTTCTGTCCAGAAAGGCACAAGAACTTGTCACTCACCATCTACCATGTTCAGGTCTGTGAGTGTTACTTTGTATATAGAAATGGCATGTTTCAGTCATTTTAATACATGTCTTTCTAAACTCAGCATCTTAAAAAAAAAAAAAATGGTAATTACAGCTTTTATTTATTTAAGCTTCATTTTTAACAATAGCCCCTAATCCTGACTCTAACCCATCTTACATAGGCCCCCTTGAGTCTTTCTAATGCATGTCTCTGCTGTTTATGTTGAATTATCGTGATATTGGCGGTCACTAAGGCGATTCTTATAGTCCCACACATACTTGGAAATAAAAGAAAAAATAAAACATAAAATCTGAACACTAGAATATTGGAGAAAAGCAACTTGTTTTGTTGGTTCTCACTGGTGAGAGGGGAGAAGGGGGCCTATTTTCTTCTTATAAATAGTCAGGATTGACATAAAACAGTACTTCAAGAGCTGAACTCTCTCACTGAACACAAATGCAGAGAAATTCTGTATATCTTTAAATGTTTTATATGTCCCAGTCATATATAATTTATTATGTTGTGAAGCTGAGTCCTTCTTTGAATGAAAATTTTACTGTCAGAGCCTGAGGTACTTTAGTTTGGTGATTTAAAACTCCCAATGCACTTGTAGCAAATAGCACATTTTTATGACACTGTGTTTGTCCAAGAGGTCAGCTTTCATCACAGTAGGAAATGTCCCCTAGTAAAACTATTTCAAAGAGAAATATATCTCCAAGCCTAATTCTTCTTGCAGAAAATGCAGGTGCAATTCCAGGTACCACTGGTGTCCATCTTTCAAGGAGGCACAGGGCAGCCTGGGCTTCCCATTCATCTTGCAATCTTGGACTAAGGCTGCACAGATATGATATGAATCCCATCTTTGCCCTCAGTTGGCTGTGCCTTATGGTTTTCAGCTATCACATGAGGTTAATGATACCAACTTCCAGGTATTTGTTTGTGAGGATTAAATGAGAAAGTCATTTGTTGAATTGCCTGGTCCACAGTTATTGATTTTTCACATTATTCTGACGACTCTACTTTGAATTTAAATTAGCCCAGCAACGGGTGTGACAACATTCAATGTAAAGAAAGGATTCAGAGAGCTCCCAGGCAAAGATTTAAGAAAATCTACTGAATGCTGTAAAGGACTGAGTAAGACATTTTAGATACAAAGCTTGATGAAGAGAATGGTGTGCAATGGAGAAGTCCACTTTGGTGCTCCAACCACAGCACCTCCTTTTTATTTTTTGTGTTGCTGAGTGCTCTATACCAGGAAAGACAATAGACTTTTAAACAACCACCCATCCAATGAACCAGCTGTCCACCAACTCATTCACCCACTCATCCACTAATCCACCCACAAATCCATCTATCCATCCACATATCCACCCCATCCACCCACTTATCTGTCCACTCATCCATTCATTCATCTATTTATCCATGCACTCATTCATCTAGCACCTACTCATCCACCTACCTGCCTGTTCATCATTCATATACCTAGTTACTTACCCATCCATCCGTCCATCCATCCACCTATCCACTTATCCACCAATCCATTCCTTCCTTCCTTCATCCATCCATGCATTCATCCGTCCATCCCTCCATCTATCCACTTATCCATCCATCCATTCCTTCATCCATCCATCCATCCATCCATCCATCCATCCATCCATCCACGTATTCGCCATCCATTCCTTCCTTCTTCTCTCCATTCATTCATCTGTCCACCCATCTTTCCACCCACTCACCTATTCATCCATTCATCTATTCATCTGTCCATGCATCCACCCAGTCTTTGTTTATTTCCCTATCCGTTTTATTGATCCATCAATCAATCAGTGATAAAAATTTGATCCCCTGATAGATACTAAGCTAGGTTCTGCAAACACCAAGTGTAAGTCTGAGTCCATGGCCTCAGGGTATTTAGAAACTAGTTGAGGGGGCAAATCAGGTAAGGCCATATTTTTAGGACAGTGTACTCAATGTTATAAGAGAAGAGGTATGGGTTTCGAAGTAAACATTGAGTAGGGTTATCCTTTTCAATCTAGGGAAATCCAGGGGGTCTGCCAGGTTGCTGAACTGAGGATCATTTGTCACCAAGTGTGTGATAGGAGAAAAGCATTCCAAACAGAGGGAGAACCTGGGATGCTGCCTAAGCATGGGACTCCTTTTGTATGGCTTAGTTCAGGCTACCATAAAAATACCACAGCATGAGTGGCTTAAATGACGGACATTTGAAGTCCAAGATCCAGGTGTCATTAGGATTAGCTTTCCGTGAGGCCTCTTTTCCTGGCTTGCTGACAGCTGCCTGCCTTCTTACTGAATCTTTCTTGGCCTTTCCTCTGTGCACATCCAAAAAGAGAGAGCTCTGATGCATCTTCTTCTACTTATAAGGGCATCCTTAGCTTCTGTTGGTCTTGCGCTATGCCCTTATTACCTCATTTAACCTTAATTATCTCCTTAAAGGCCCTATTTCTAAATACAGTCACAGAGGGAGTTGGGGCTTCACCATGTGAATTGGAGGTGGGAGGATAATTCAATCCATAACAAGTGGTGTCTGTCTTTATAACCTGGCCCTCAGGAGGTGCGTGGGCAGAGTGAGGAGAAGACAGTCTGGGAAGGGAAGCAGGGATGCACTCCGTATAGGTCCTGGGTCCCACAAGGTCATGGGTAAACACAGATTCAGCCCACAGTGTGAGAAGGTGCCCACCTCTGCCATAAAGCAATGAATACAGGAGACCTGAGCTGCTTTGGGGCCTGCATTCCATTCAAATACCTCCCCCTCTGCCCAAAACACAATTGCAGGCCACAAAGCCACACTTTTTAAGGTTTCAGAGTTCTGCTTCCCACTGCTTTCTCCCTGAGCTGGAGGCTTCCAACTTCAGAAGCCTGTAGATTTGATTGGGAAGCAGCGCTCTCAAAATCCAGGTGTACACCGATGTGTTTTGATTTAGGATTTCATTCCCTTCGAGATGATCCTAAGTGGAAGCTGTCTCCGGAGGAGGCTAAATTCATTTCTGAGATCTATGGAAACAGATTAAAACCATGTGCCTGATGCCTGTAAAATTTGCAAAAGGAGGGGCCTCTGGTTAAATGGAAAGCCGCATCTTCCAGGCACTGTGATCAGTGCCCCCTGTCTTCTAAGCAAGTAGGGTGGACGCCTCTCCACCTTAGGTCCTGGCCCCCTATCCTGGCTGTATTGAACTTATTAAGTTGGTAACAAGTCAACGTGTCCCTTCCTGATGGTACACAAATTCTCCAGTGCTGCAGAAGTCTGCATCAGTCCTCTTTCCTGTCACTTCAGCCGCCTTTTAGTGATGTTAAAAGAAATCTTTACTGTCACTCACATCACCCATTCACTTTGTTCCCCGCCTATGACACTCTTGTTGTGTTTCTCCCACCGCCGCCACCAACTCTAGCGAATTAGCATTCGCCCCATTTATATGTGCTCATTAGTCTGAATAAATTTAAAAGCTGCTGCTCCTGAGTTTTAAAAATGTAACCAGGCTTTTCCTTGGATATAATTGAGGCATCTTTAGAAAAGTAAATTATAGTCTGACTCCCACGTAGGCATTTTGAGAGTTTAGAGTCAAGGGGTCTCTTTGCACCATCACTGGTGTTATAAATATCTGGGGGTGGGGGGAATAAAATAATAAAATCCCTCTGATCAATTATTCCTTCCCCTGTTTACTTTGCCCCCACCCTCCTCTCTCTCTCTCTCTCTCACAAACACATAGGCAATCAGAAATGTCCACCATCTGCGTCAAATGGAGATTCCAACCAAACTCTCATTAGGTATTTCCATAGGGAGGGCAGGCCAGAGTCTGGGGGTCCTCAAACCCAGGCCCAGGGGCCAAACCAGCAGAACCCACTGTGGGTACTGGTGGAAAACATGATTCCTCTGTCTTTCCTCAGGCTTCTGGAATCAGAAACCCCACAGCTGGGGCCTGAGAATCTCTACCCATTATAAGGCCCACTTCAGATTCTGGTGAGAAATAAACTACAAATTGGTTCTTGCAATGGGTTACGCACAGAGTTTAGAGTCACCGTGGCCCAGGAGACAATGCAAACTCTGCTGTTTCCTCACATGATAATGCTGAGCAGATTCTCTGCCCCCTCTGAAGGGGACGATACTCACCTCTTAGTGTTTTTGAGAGATATTCAAGTATATGTTATTGTAGGGAAATGACATGCAGTCAAGAAGAGAAACTATAATCATAACTCAGTCAGGTCAATATTCTATTGATCTGGGTTAATCAGGTTGTTAGTTCTTGAAATCATCTGAGTGCCTGGCCCACTTGGCAAGAATACTTGCCTGCAGAGTTTTCATTCCAGGAATACTATATATTTTATATGTATACATGTGTGCACATGTGTGCCCTAGGTAAGAGGCATAGTTTAGGTGCTGAGGATTGAAGAGTGAATGCCCTCTTCTAGGTGAATCAAACAATAAACCAAATAAGCTAACAGAAATAAAGTATTTAAAAAAGCATAATGCATAGCAGTTTGCATGGGAGGGTTACGGGCTATTTTCTAGATAATTCTGATGGTACCATTTCCTCTCTTTTTTTTTTGCTCAGGTGTCACTTCTCTTGAAGCCTCCCTGATCACCTGTGAGGAGGGCATGAAGGCCTGAGGGATGGGTCAGAGAGCTGCTTTTCCAGCAGGATGCTCGGGGGCAAGGGACAGGGTCCACCTGTGTGTGTATGGACCTATCTGTCTAAGTCCCTGATGTCCTCTAACAAGCTTCTCAGGCAGAGGCTGTTAAGAGTATATCTTATGCCATGAGCCATGTGGCTTTGGGGAAGCCACTTCCCATCTTTGAGTCTCCACCTCCTCATCTTCCAAATAGGTAAAAGAAACCTTTCTGGTTTCTGACATGGCCCCCTAATAGATGCTCAGTTAATGAGTGATCAGGGAGGTCTCTAACTGTAAGTTGAAGTCAAAGCTTGGGATTATTTTAGAAGGACTTGAGTACCAGGAAAGGGACCAGTTACGATCCTTGGTGATGGCAGCTACAGGCTTCACAGAATAAGGATGGTCTAGAGGCAAGAACTAAAGTCCTAAGGATGTCTGGAGACCCCTAGGAGAGAGACAGTCCATTTGGGATAAAGAGTGGAGGAAACCATTAAATACCCATCAGGTAGACATTTTTCATAGGAACAACCACCATTGATTATCACATGCCCACTATGCTGTGGGGAATCACAAGGTGCTTCACATGTGTTCCCCAATCCTTGAAAATCAGGTAATTTACCAAGCAGGAAGCTTGCCTCGCCCCAGGCCCCTGAGCCCATTTGCAAGATGGCTGCTTCTAAATGCCAGAGGGACAGCGTAATGTCAATGCCCCACAGCTGAGACATGCCAACAAGAGGCCAGAGTGCACTTTCCATCTGTGACAGAGGCAAGGGTACGTTAATGCCCGTGTGACTGAGTCTAGTCATTGGCATGGTCATGGCCTCCTTGTCATCAGCACCCTTGCACTCACACTCCCTAGACCCACAAACTCTCAGGGATGGGGGATGTGTCCACACCACCCAGTCCCATGTATCATTTCATAGTGGGGCGTGGTGTGTTAAGAGTGCTGGGGCTTCCAATTTAATGCCTGGCGTTGAATCTGGCCAGGCCATTTTGGCACCTTGTTTGACAGTCTGTGCCTTCATGGACTCACCTGTAAAATGGGGGCTAGTAACAGTGTCAACCTGAGGATTAAAGGAGATTACCTACCAATCAGGCTCAGTGCCAGGTTGGCATGTTGTAAAAGTCATGAACTCTTGCTACTCCTTCATTCATTTACTACTTCAGATGTTGCTCATTTAAATAAACACTCTAATAATTCTAGTGACTAGTGAAGGTAGGAAAACTCAGACTGGTTGATCTCACTTACCACATGTAAACTGTTTAAGATTTTTGGCACCCACTTTCCTTTTCCCCTCCCTGCACATACAAACCATATGTGTTCTGAATACATACACACATGCATAGCTACACACACCAAATACACACACATATATATAGTGTGTGTATATATGTACTACCACACACTCACACACATAAACACACATGCTGCACACATGCAGATATGCCTATTCATACACAGAACACACATAGCACCACACATGTATATGTATGTTCATGCCTCATGCATGCACACACATGTGCTTGCACACAGATCACTCTCATTACTGCTCACCTGCCCACAGGGATGGACAGGGGTCCTCTATTTCATGACCTCCTGTCCCACCTGTTCTTCTTATGCAGTGGCTGCGGGCTTCCTTGAATATCCAGGGGAAGTTAAATATCCCTTCACACTTTCCTACTGATTACATTTCTCTCCCAGGACATCGTAACTTTTCCTAAATGCTTCATGTATTATGATTCTGTTAGACCTGAGTCTACACTCCTAGACCCTTTTCCTGGGCTGCTAGAGTAGAATACCATGAACTGCCTGGCTTATAAATAACAGAAATGTATTTCTCGCAGTTCTGGAGACTGGGAAGTCCAAGGGCGAGGCACCATCAAGTTTTCTGTCTGCTGAGGACCTGTGTCCTGGTTCACTGACAGCCTGTCTCTCTGTCCTCACATGGCAGAAGGGGGAAGGAAGCTCTCTCAGGCTTCTTCCATTAGGGTACTGACCCCATTACATAACTAATCACTCACCAAAACC
This sequence comes from Loris lydekkerianus, assembly GCA_963574355.1. Classification (NCBI taxonomy): domain Eukaryota; kingdom Metazoa; phylum Chordata; class Mammalia; order Primates; family Lorisidae; genus Loris; species Loris lydekkerianus. Next base: position 23,763 of record CAUYPK010092099.1, on the reverse strand, counting down.
CCCTTCATGGGGGGGGGGGTAAAGATTTCAATATGGGACTTTGAGGGAGGCACAGATTTTCAATGTATAACAACTCCAAGCTCTGTGAGATTATATTTTATCAAAGTTTGCTCTTCAAGGCTTAGCACAGTACCTGGAATATTGGCAGCACTTGAAAAATGTTTAGTGGATGAAATAATAAATTTGAAAATTTGGGGAATAATTCAGAATATGCTTTTTTCAACTGAACCAAGAACTGAATAAAACTGTGTTACCCCAAAGAATATAATTTTAGACTCAAAAGGTCCTGGGTTAACAGTCATTGCAGTCACCATCCCACCACACCCTCAGCTTCTTTACCTTCACATCCCACCACTGTCACCTTCATCATCTCTACCTCATCACCATCACCACTGTCATCAGCGTCATTGTCACGGACACCATCATCATCTTTATTTAGGTTCCTAGAATCTTCTAGCACTTAGTGTTTGAGGAACAACACTTCAAAGTTCCTTTTTGACCAGGCCTTCTAAAGCCCTTTAAGTTTTATTTACTCAACAGGAATCATTAATTTTATTCAGTCCACTGGGAATCAGGGCTTCAGCTCTGTGGGTGAATTGCATAATCTCTCTCTCCACTGTTTCAAATTATTAGCATAAAAAGAAGATGGAGATTGGCTTTGAGTTTTAAGCATTTAGTTCTTTTTCCTGCACAGGACTTCAAGGGAAATCTAACCCTACGTCCTCAGCTGTAGGATATCTTTCTAGAATCTGCCACTTTTCCTATGATTCTCCATCATGTTAGGTTTGATGATAGATTAAATTCTAGGAAGACAGGGCTGGCCAAGTGGAGCCTAAGCTGCTGTTTTGTGTTTCAGTTTGGGGTGATGGGTAGCTGCCTTTGTCATTTGTACTCATAGTTACTTGGAATCCTTTGGAAAGTGTTTCTTCATATGAAGATCCTGAATTTCCCTGGGAAATTTTATGCAATACAGTCTTCCTTACCGTAAGGTAACTCTGAACCCAAATAATTTGAGGGAAACTGACCAGAAAGAGGGGCAAGTCAGCCTTAAAGATAATTTTAAAGAAATCATTTTACTTATCTCAAAGTACACACTCCACTATAACACCATCAGAAAGGCCTAGTTACTGGCGATTCACATTGATGAAAGGCATATACCTTGTAAATATGTACTTCTGTGTAGTATAAGCATTTTATATAAGGATTTTATTTTTAAAGTTTTAAAGTATGTTTTTAATGTATAATAATCATGCTTCCTTGAGGCCTTCTTGTTGAAATATCATTGTTGATTAATAAAGCCCAGACTTGTTTGAAATTTTCCCAATTAGTGAAGGCCAGATATACTGGGGCATCTATGTATTAGTTTCCTTTGAGTTCTGTTAACAAAGCTAAATTATAGTTTTTAGCTAAGTAGCTAAAAACAACATAAAGGTGTTCTCTTATAGTTCTAGAGGCTAAACTTCAAAATCAAGGTGTCAGTGGGGACACATTCCCTCTGAAGTGTCCAGGGGGAAATCTTTCCTTGCCTCTCCCAGCTTCTAGCAGTTCCAGATGTTTCTTGGCATGCGATCACATCACTCCTCAAAACTCTCTCTGTGTCTCTGCTATGAGAACATAATGTGACTATATTGAGGGCCCACCCAAATAATGAGGATGAATTCTGTCTTCTCCCAATGACCTTAACATAATCACATCTCTTGCCATAGAAGGCAGTAATCACAGGTTCTGGGGATCAGGACATGAACACATCTTTATGCAGGCCACCATCCAGCCCACAACATGGGAGAAGAAGATGCCTGGTGTTGAGACATTAATAAACTTCAAATCAGAGTAGCACTTATTAGTTACACAGCCACAGGCATGGGCAGGAAGCTTTGCTTTTCTGAGCTCTAGTTTTCTTTTCTGTTAAATAGGATTATTAAATTTTATTATCTAAATTTATGTAAGTTTACTTAGAGTGATGCAATCAGATGTTGAGTATAAGAGCTATTTTAAAGTGTAAATCTGGAGTCAAATGTAAAGGGATGTTTTTATTTTATTTTTTGACATGAGGTCTCAGTGTGTCACCCGGGCTGGAGTGCAGTGGCTATTTACTATGCCTGGCTTGGATCTTTTTAATGCATGTTAGAGTTGACAGTGAATTCACATCCAGGGTGATTTGCCTTCCTTTTTTCCTCTATGTCAGTTTCAGACTGAGTTCCAGCTATGCATGGCCCACGCACGATGACCTCCTCCCAACACTCATGCTCACAAACCCATGTTCTTGTCTGCTGCTCTGCGGTCAGAGACAGCAAGTGGGTTAGCTCTGGGCTCCTGGGCCCATCAGCACGTGTGAACCAATTTCCCAGGAGCTGCTCTGTGCTGCTAACTTGGATTAGACTGAAGTTCAAAACCTGTGAACAGAGCAGAACAGACGTGGGAGTGAGAGGCTTAAGATCACTCTCTTCCAGAAAGTAACCGCACATATTCACTGCCCTGTAAAATGTAAGCTCTGGAGCCAGAATTTGCCCAGCAGGGGGTGAAGTTCTTCATAGCTCAGGAGTAGACAGCCTGGGTTCTAAGCCCAAATCTGTCACTTGCTTTTGAGCTTAGTCACATTATGTAACCTCTCAATGCCTCTGTTTCTTATGTGTAATATGGGAATAATAATAGTACTGATACAAGCTATAGGAACTGCTTAGCATCACACTTAATAATAGTATCCATGCATCCATCCCTCCATCTATCCAATACATTCTTATTGAACTAGCAATGCTTGAAAGAGTACAGAAAACTATAAAGAAAACAAATAAAAACTAGATAATTTCAGAAAATGACAATGATTAAGATAAAACACAAACACAGACACAGGATATAAGAATATAAACAACTGAAGTTTGAGGCCTTAAAAAATATAAATAAATAAAAATCAAGAGAATTCACATTTGCTGCTTTATCATATTTTATGTTAAAAATTAAAGTCACTTCAAACTTATTCCCCATGCCCTTGGGCAAGAAATTTTGCCTTGCTGATCTCAATTTTCTCAGCTGTAGAACAGCAGAGTTGCTCTGGATGGTACACAAAATGTGATGGCAGAATTACACTTACCCCGCACCCTCTCTGTGGTGCTTCCCAGTCAAACCTTGTCATAGACCTGAGCTCATGCCTGTCTTTGGGACTCTGCAGTTCCTGCAGTATTGAATCAGCAGAAAAATGACCTTAAAGATGTCTTCACAACAGTATAACATACCTCAAACCTTTGGGGCTACCTCACATGGCAAAAGGGACTCTGCAGGTGTGATTAAGTTCAGGATCTTGAGACAGGGAGGTGACCCTGGATATCCCAGGTAGCTCCAATGCCATCACAAGGGTCCTAAGAAGAAGAAGGCAGGAGGGTCAGAATCAGAAGGAAGAAGGGAAGATAAAGTAGAAAAAGAGAGATTTGGAGATGTTACACTGCTGGCTTTGAAGATGGAGAAAGGGACCACACAAACCAAGGAATGTAGGCAAGAAAACATTCTCCCTGAAGCTTCCAGAAGGAAGCAGCCTCACCAGCACTCTGATTATAGCTCAGTAAGAACCATTTTGGATTTTTGGCCTCCACAATTTTTAGGTAATCAATTTGTGTTGCTTTTAGCCACTATGTGGAAATCGTTACAGCAGAGGAAATTCATGCCAAGGAAGTCTCAGAAGAATGAATGTATGTTCATAGAATGAGGGCCCTTTGCATGACAAGCACACTGCAGATTATTTGCTTCTTAAAACTCCTCCTTGAGATAACTATGGTCCTCTTCATTTTAGAAATGAGTAACCTGGTGCTCAGAGAGGTGAAGAGCCTGGTGATGGTCACATAGCAAGTGCATGGAAGAGAGATTTTAGAATTTTAAAGTGGCATACTCTTCACCCACTCATCTGCCACTCTGCCACCTGGTCAGCTGTCCTGACTGCCAGCCTTCTCTGTCCTTGCCAATTCACCTCTTCCCAACACCCAGATGCCAAGGTTGCTGCGTTATTCATGAAACTGCTTTGTTCAGAAAACAGTTTTGAGCCTTGTGCAAAGGAATCCTCAGCTTGGCTTCCAGTCTGCTTTAATACCCAGACTCTGGGTTATTCAGCCCTCACCTTATCTACCTCTAGGTTCTTTGACTCCCGAATGGTGCCTGTTACTGTATCCTGGTCTCTGACTGCCTGACAGGATCCTCACTTCCCTCCACCTTAGTCTTCACCTGCCCACCTGGGCTTCCTTCTCCATTCCAGGGGCCCTGCTGGGTGCCAGGGTGGCAAGTCCTGAGCCCCACAATGTGAACTCATCAGTATTTCTGGAGATACAGAATCACCCACAGGTAGAAGCTCATACTTCAGAGATGGAGAAATCAAAGTCTGACATTTTGCTCTGCCCCTTACAGTCTGGGTAATTTTAAACAGTTCATCTTTCTAAGCCTCAGTTCCCTTCTCTGTACCCACCTCTCCAAATTCTTATGGAAATCAAATGAGAGAAAATGCTGAAAAGCACGTAGTCTGGTACACGACAGAGTAGTAAGCATCATCATTTTTGAAATACAAGTTCGTATTCTGCTGTAAGTCTTCTGAGTAATCCAAAACATGATGATAAGAACATCACGTCTAGTATAGTATTTTGCCAATAAGGGATGTTAATTTATTTGACTTGAGCAAAACTTGCAGGGAAATGGAGGACTCTTCCAAGAGCAGAGGTCCCATTTCAATGGAAGATGAGCAGATTTCTAGGAGTAGGGGAAAAATGAAGAGACTTTTGTCATTAGCATTTGACATGTAATGAAGGGGGAAGCTGATGGGTGCTGAGGCCACTAATGTCCGTACCTATTCAGAGTCCCCAGGACCAAATAGAAAGACAATTACAAAATATTAAATTTCAAAGGGAAGAGCAATAGATGATTCTCTTTTAATCAGAGAAAAGTTTAGAGTAGTAGTATCAAAAAGTAAAATAGATATAAGGACATTGCCTCCAATTCCCAGAAGCTGGGAAAGAGGAAATGACCAGTATTTATTTTAGCAATATAGGAAGCAAAAGGGAGAGAGAGAGAGTTCCAGACTAGTCCTTCCTGGTTCTCTCACTTGCTACCTGTGATAATGTTATTCGACAACTTGACTGGACCACATAGTGCCCAGATTAAAACATTCTTTCTGTGTGTGTTTGTGAGGGTGCTTGGAGGAAGGGCTAATGATCTGCCTAAGGGCTGGAAGCTGGGACAATGCTCTTCTCTTCCGCTTCTCAGAACTACATCAGTGGCTTTCCTGTGCCTCCAGATTACAGACAGCAGATCATGAGACTTCTTGGCCTCCATGATCACATGAGCCAAATCCTTATAATAAAGAAATGTGTTATTCCTGTGGCATTGGCGAGTACAAAACCTCAGTTTGCCCTTTCCTTTTCTCTACAATGTATAAAAACAAAGGCACCCAGGAAGGATTGCCGAGAATGAAGAATAAACTGCAGGAAAACCTTTTGTAAAGTTTCTAAAAATACTAAAATGCACTTACTGTCATTTTGTGTGTCTGTGTGTGTGTTTTGTCACCTGGTATGCTAGAAGCAAGTTCACTCTCCAGAAATAAAACTAGAATATTACCTGATGTGGACATTTGACCTGCTAGAATATTATTTGTGCTTTGAATACAAACTCTGTCTAATTAAACCTTTCTATAAGGCAATCATGTATCTATGATATTCAATTTTTATTTCTTTATTTACTTATGTTTAAATGGTATATTTAAAAATACAAAATGATACCATGAGTATACAATAAAATCCACATAAAACTAGAATGTTATGAGTAAGGGGGTATATAAGTAACAATGGCAACCATACTTGACTAAGATGACCTTCCAGTTTGTTACACAGCTTCCTGGTGTCCTAAGTAAAGTGAAGACATGAACAGTCATGAAATACTTTCATTGTTGGCAAAGAGAAATCAGGCCAGTTTCTTGAGGAAAATTAATGTACCTTCTTACTATAGTTTTAAAACAACTTTCCTGAAAAGTTCATATAATTTTATATTTTTAAAATTGAAACATACAATGGTACAGTCGCAAATGTGCAGAAATATCATACCAGCCCCCTTTTGATCTCAGCTCTGTTATCAACTCATTTTATGATAAAGAAACACGATTCACTTTTACTCTCATAAATGCAGCTTCATCATGTTGAGGGGACTGGAGATATTACTTGTTCAGTGGTTAGCATGGTCTCTGGAGTTTTGTAAAGTCTAGTATTGTATTGTTGTTATTATTACTATTTTTTTTTTTTTTTTTTTTGCTATCATTACATGGAAGTCCAGGGGACACTAAATGATGGAGTCAACAATATCCCCCAAAACATGATTCATGATTCCAGCAAATAGGCTTCTGTAGCTTGGCAGGCAACGTGACCAGAGGGGTATCTCGACTGCAACATAGTCAGATCCTGAGTTACCGTATATACTCGAGTATAAGCCGAGCTTTTTCGGCACAAAATTTGTGCCGAGTTCGGGTTTTTCGGCACAAATTTTGTGCCAAAAAAACTCGGCTTATACTCGATTATATACGGTAATTAGAAATTAACAATACAAACCTAGATGAAAATAATTTTAATGTTTTTCTGGGATTGATAAACTGCAAAAGAAATCTCTAAGAAATAAAAAAAGAAACAAATGTGTAAACAAAATGACTGAACTAAGACTAGAAGAAGGAATGTAAGCCATAAGCAACTCTGTTAGGGAAACCAAGCCCAGGACCCTGGCAAGATGGAAGAGCTCCCCTGAAGCCCACAGGTTAGATCAGAAACCTTATGAGGACACAAATAGCCCCAGGTCTGTAGCATTTTCTGGCCCTCAGCAAAAGCAAATGGAAACTCACTATGGAGATCATAGGCCAGGAGTAATCCCTCTGTACACATGTATGTTCACACACAAATACAGAATTATGAATATGATATAAAAATAAGCATATGTGAAATATTTAAAGATATAAAAGATGGAATACAAAAATTAGAAAAAGATTAAAGTCTATCAAAGATAGCCAAGTAGATTTGAAAAAGACAATCATGTAGCCTTTAAGAAATTAAATTATTATCAGGGCATAGTGGCTCATACCTGCAGTACCAGTGCTTTTGGAGCCCAAGGTGGGAGGGTCACAGAAGGCCAGGAGTTTGATAATAGCTTGGGCAACATAGAGAGACCCTGTCTCTAAATAAATGAATAAATAAATAAATACAATTATTGAAATTCCAAAATCCAATAAAGGGTTAATCATTAAATGCCACAAACTAAAAATTACTGAATATGAAGAGAAATCAGAAGAAATGCCCAGAATATTTGAAAGAAGCAAGGAAATAGAAAGAAATATTCTGTATTTCTATATTATAAACTATAGAAATACAGAATATTGACAATAAAGTACAGTGGATATCAAGCCAAATTAAACAAACAAAAGCAACCTTTGAATTTGGACACATTTTTATAAAACTGAAGAATTTTAAATAAGATCCTAGAAGTAGCAAGAATGAAAAACATCACTGAGCTGACAACAGACTTCTCAGTAGAAATAACAGAAGCAAGGGGACAATGAAGAAACCTCTTCCATGTTTTTGCAAGATAGTAACTTTCAAGAGCAAGAACTGCATATTCAATAAAACTATCATTCAAAGATGTCTGTTGGGGAAAGAATTTATGAAGAGGTCTTCAGTGGCCATTGCAACAACAAAAATAAACAAATGGAACTTTTTTTTTTTTTTTTTTTTTTTTTTTTAAGATAGAGTCTGGCTTTGTTGCCCTGGGTAGAGTGATCTGGCATCACAGCTCACAGCAACCTCTAACCCAGCGGTTTTCAACCTTTGGGTCGCAACCAATGAAAATACATCCTGCATATCAGATATTCACATTACGATTCATAACAGTAGCAAAATTACAGTTATGAAGTAGCAATGAAAATAATCTTATGGTTGGGGGTCACCACAACGTGAGGAACTTGTTTAAAGGGTTGCGGCATTAGGAAGGTTGAGAACCACTGCTCTAACCCTTTCATCTTGCCTCGGCCTCCTATAGAGGCTGGGACTATAGGCACCTGCCACAATGCCTGTTAGTTTTTCTACATTTTTTAAAAATAGAGACAGGGGTCTCTGTCTTGCTCAGGCTAGTCTTGAACTCCTGATCTCAAATTTCTACCTTCCTTATCCTCTCAGTGTGCTAGGATTACAGGTTTGAGCCACCTCCCTGGCTTGGGTCCTCAGAACATTTGCATCAATGTTATCTTGAATATCTTTAGGGGGAAATACACACAAAGTTCAGAGAGCTCTGGAGTCCTTCTCCCTTTCCGACACTAACAGGTACTTTCACATCTTTGTCTTAGTTAGATATTAAGGAAAAAGTCTTTCCAGGGTCCATGGAATGAGCACTGACTCCCACAAAATGAATTTAACGTATAGGCAAAGCATTGGAAAGCAGACAGATGAACAATCAACAAACACATGACTGAATAATAAACTAGAATAAGTTTCAAAGTCTGTTTTTCAATGTGGCTTTTGAGCCGGAATTAGTTCTTCTGTCACTGCCATAAAAGAAATTTCTCCCCTGATCTGTCACTTTGCACTTTGGCACTTGAAGATCCAAACACTATCAGATGTGGACTGTTCTCCACAGCACATTTTAAAGGCCTTGGAGTTTTCGGTTTGATCAACACATCGATAAGGCATATATTTTACTTAATACAAGGATGCCTATGGGATTTTGGGGGAAAAAAATTCCAAAAATGAGGCCACACTGGAAATATTAAATACAGATCTAGTAGTAAAACATTCAGCTAAAATAGCAATAAAATGGACCTCCAATGGGCCTCCTGAGGAATTAAAAAGAGCAGCTTCATTCTGCGGATGTCTTCAGACAGAAATAAATCAACTCGGGGCTGTCAAGTAGAAACAGGGCTCTGGTATATCTTTATTTAAGATATGTAGGTTGCCAAGTCAAAGGAGTGTGGCGGAGAAATGCATATTGTTTTTGAAACTGAGACATGAATATGGTTGTAATTTTAATGTTTCTTGCTGAAAAAAGGTCATCTTTGGCGAGGTCGGGGCTTTCTTAAGGTCATTTCCCACTGGGAGAGCTGCCTCCCTTTGACATTTCATCTCACGGAGCCCCAACTCTCCTGACACACGGAATGGGTTCCTTGCACACCCTGTGGCTATTTCTATCAACATCTGTGATTCTTACCCAGTGCGGAATATGCACTGATGGTGGGCAAAGCTCCACAGTCTCTGAGAGGCTGGAGATGGAGTTCAGAAAATAGAGAATGGAGAGAAAGTTTTTATTATTATTTAAAGGGATAGTGACCATATTTCTAAGGGAAAAGTATGGCCCTGCAGGAGGGAGGGAATAAAAAGAGAATGTGACTAGAGGTAGTAAGTATTGCATTTTTGTTGTTGTTGTTGTTATGTCCTCTACCACAAAAAAAAAAAAAAAAAGAAAAGAAAAAAAAATGCTTAAGAAAAAAGAAACATTTAATTCATCTCAAAATACTAATAGGTCACCTCTTCTCTTGGGAATGGCAGATCTGATTTATAATTTTATAATATTTTTTTCAATTAGATTCTTCAATGCTACTCTCTAGTAAAATAAATTGTGAGCATATACCTCAGTCTAACTTCCCATGGGGAGAGTTTTGAATTGGTCTTGCACCCGGGTCTGAGGAAGGGCCTGTAAGCCTCATTCTGTCACTTTTCATATGTGTGATTATGTCCTAGCCACTTGTCCTCTTTGGGGGAAAAAACGGCTCTGGGGTGAGACCCGCTCGTCCTGGTCTGCAATGTAGGACCCGGCAATAATGTCAGGTCCTGGCCTGTGGGCCATGTGTCTAGGAGTGGCTTGTAAAATATTTTAAAATAGAAAGAACTATTATTGCTATTACCTTTTATAAGCGATGGCTGTGATGCTGATGTTCACAGCTGCACAGAATACAGCCAGATTTCCTAAATCATTCAGAAGCTATCGTCCTGTATGGAACTGTTGAATGGTGAATATAAAACGGGACTAGATTTCTGGGGGTAGATACCTTATATACATATATTTTTAAAAATACCCAAAATATAGCTACATTCATTTCCTACCCACTTTTTCGATAGTGTCCTTTTGGACATGGTAAATACTTACATAACAGTAGAAAATGCCCTCATTGTCTTACCTCTGACTTTCGGATTCTTCGTTGTCTGAACATTTCACTGAGCAAGTCATCCAATCCCACCGATTGGGACTTGGGGGTTCAGATCACGTGTGTGTGTGTGTTTGGGATGGTTAACAGCTTGGAGAAGAAAATGAGCTTATCAAGAGGCAGGGATGATGTCCCTGCCTGGTTTCAGAAAGGTGAGTGGGAACCCACTCCCACCCACCTTGTGTGTTGGAATCTGCGGTTTCTCACAGCACTGGCTGTTCTGCTGAAAATTTAGCAGGAGGCAAAGGCATATGGCATCTGTCCAGACCATGGGGGACCCAGGTGTTCCCCTTCTGGAAAGTATCCAGGTGCCTCCAGGTCTCAAAAGAGGAGAATATGCAGGTGTGACTGTGAGGCCTGTTTCTTGCTGCTATCTCCAACCTGCGCCTTCTGATTGTAGGGGAACAATCCTGGGGTGAGACTCACAGCCTTTCCTTTATGTTCTGCTGTGTGCAGAGGCCAGAAGCTGCCAGAAGAGATCTTCTAGTGTTTTGTTCATTTATTTAGGGTGCCTAGAAAAATAGGGCAAGAGAATTCTTCACCTGCATCTGGCCTGGAGGACCTGCCCCCCTAGAAATGACATATGAAAGAGTTGTCCTAGGGAAGAGGTACAGAATAAAAATACAGAGTTCAGGATTAAAGAACTCCACATTCTGAGGTTGCAGGAGAGGATGGGCTGAGATGAAGGAATCTGGAGATGGAAGAGGAAGTCTTGTGTCCTGGAAGCTTGGGGAAGGCTGAACTGAACTGAATGCCCCATGACCAAAGGGAGACCCATCTGGAAGGAAAATGTGGGCAGAGGGCAGGTGAAAGTAGGAGAAAAAGTGAGTGCTAGGAGTTGTACGGTAAAAGAGACTTTCTAGAAGCTGTCTGGGAAGTTGAGAAGAATGAAGTTTTTCTATCTCTGTATAAATGGGAAGAGAATGAGCAAGTGCTCTAGTATCGAGGTGAAGGATCTAGTGAAAGGTGCTGAGGAGAGACAGGAATAATTGAGATTTTAAGATTCCCAAGTGAGTAGGGAAGTCTGCCTTGGAAGGAGGGAATGGGAGTAACTTTAGATTAGAAGCGGAGATGCCACCTTGAAGTTACAAGGACAGAAAGAGAAGATGTGGGCAAGTTGAAGCTGTGAAACTCAGGGGAAGGTGACAGGAGTTCTCATCCCATCCTCTCAGGTTTCCCAAAGCAGTATGAGATTCTGTCATCTTCCGTGTGCTGTGTGGATGGCTGTAGAGATTTGAGAAAAGTGGTAAGTTCTCAAATATCTGTCGTGAAAATGGGGCTTTGGTGGACCAGTGAAATGCTAGGGGGCTGCCTGAAAGTGGTAAGCCTGCTTTTTTTTTTCTTTTAAGACAAGGTCTTGCTCTGTGACCCAGGTTACAGTGCCGTGTTGTCATCATAGCTCACTACAATTTCAAACTCCTGAGCTTGAGTGATCCTGCTGCCTCGGTATCAAGTAACTAGGACTATAGGTGCAAAGTCCAATAGCTGGACTTCATGCCCAGCTAATTTTTTCTTTTCTTTTTTTTGTAGACATGGGCTGTTGATCCTGGCCTCAAGCAATCTTCTTGTCTCATCCTCCGGAGTGCTAGGATTACAGGTGTGAGCCTGCTTTAAGGCTGAATGTTAAAGCATTCTTCTTTGCGGGGCGATCTCCTTCAGCAGCAGCTGCTTCCTGAGTAAAGAAGAGTGAATCACTGAGTTCATTTGGGAATTTGGTTTTTACCCAGATTAGATATGAAAGGCAGAGAATAAGGGATTTCAGAGTACTGGCAAAAAAAAAAAAATAAAATAAAATAAAAAATAAAAAAAATATATATATATATAACTGAAACAATCTAGGCTCTGCTAGGAAAGATCACGGGAGATTGATAGATTGGATAAATCCCAGGGAATTAGTTTGCTAAGAAGTTCCAGCACCTCTTCCCATGTGATCCTAGGAATGTTGCTCCAAGACACCAGCATTGACGGAGGATCTATTGTCTGTGCAGCCCCATTACATGCTGCAGAAGAGGGTACAGTACAGTGGTTATGAGTTCAGGCCCTCCCATCACACTGACCGGAGCCAAAACACAGGGAGGATGAGCACATCACTCAGGCTCACAGAGAAGCTCCTCCTCTAACCTGGAAGGCGGAGATGGTGGTCACTGTAGACGCTACCCCATGAGCTTGTTATACCTCAGCTAGTGTGCACAGAGCACTTTAACAATGAAGGTGCATATAGATAGCATTGCCCTAAATGCTCATCAGAAATTATGAAGCAACTTTTGTTGCCACTATTTTGTATTTGAGGAAGCTGAGGCTCAGTGAAGACAAGTAGTTTGCCCATAACTTAAGTCTAAGAATAGCTTAACCAAAATAATGCTTGAAGTTTACATATTGTTAAGGTTGTTTAATGTTCATTTTCTCATCTAGCAACTGGAAGAGCTGGGATCCTAATACAAAGCTGGTTTAATTTTTAGCTCCACTCACTTCCCACTATTTCATGATGCCTCCTGGAAAGCTCCTCAGACCATCTCCCCACCTGTACCATGTAGGTTGTTTACTAAGTACATCGACAGCACAGGCGAGTTATAAATACGACACAAAACATGAGAGAAAGGATTTATAGTCAACTGCAGAGCAGTTTCTCTCTTCTGAATTTATTCCTCTCCTTTCTTTTTACTTCTCACTTCTCCCCATTTTTTCAAGGGTACATTTAGACTACAGAATATTTCTAAGTCTTTGGATGCATCTGCTTTACTCCAGAAGGACCCAAGAGAGCTTTTAATGAAATTGTGGGATTGCAGTAAAACAGATTCCATCTGCTGGCAACATCTTTGGTCCCTTATAGCAAGTCCTTAAACAAAGATAGTGAATCCTCTAAAATAGTGCTTTTCAACCTTTTTTTTTTTTTTTTTTAAATCTCACAGCACACATGAACCTATAGGTAAACTTCAAAGGCATACTTAAATTGTGTTGGTTGAAAGAAATAGCATAAAAAGGAATATACCGTATATACTCGAGTATAAGCCGAGTTTCTTCGGCACAAAATTTGTGCCAAAAAACCCGAACTCGGCACAAATTTTGTGCTGAAAAAACTCAGCTTATACTCGAGTATATACACGGTACTTATTGTGCTTTGAACTTCTTTTGGAAATAATTTAATTAATATTTTTTAAAAATGTTAAATGTGTGTGGCACACCTAAGATCCTCTCATGACACACCAGTTGAAAATCACTGCTTTAAGACAAAGTCAACTAGGAATGTGAACACACAAACTAATGGAAGAGCCTCTTTATGACCACTGTCGGAATTGGACCCAGTCTTCAACACGGAGCTGGAACTGTGTAGACCGTGTCTGCTGCCGTGGCAGTCTTTCTCTCTCTCTTTTTCTTATGGCTCAGGAGCAGGTTCAGTAGGGTTACAGATAGACTGGGGAGAGGAATAATGCAGAATGGAATAGAGACGGCCCAAGCACCCCTCAAAGATGGCTTTAGCAAATCTTTCTTCTCCAGACCCACACCATGCTTGCTACCTGAAGGCAAATCTAGCCGTCTGTCATACCTCCCCTCCCACCATCTTCCAGCAGAGCTGGGGCCTGCAGAGCACCTGCCCAGTGAGAGGCTCACCCTTCTGTGAGCCTTCCCAGTCCAGAGCTGACCCTGTGTTTGGAATACATGAAGGACTCATGAGTAGACTCACTCCCAGGGTCTCCTGCTCACTCTCAGACAAATCCTGGGCCCTGTAACATGCCTTTTACTAAGGAAGAGAGATAATAGATGATGCTTAAAAAGGAAAACTCAAGAAATAGCAGCATGAGCACAGCAATTGTAAATATGACAAAATAAACAGACGAATGAACTACAAGTGGTGTTCTCTGAGGAACCGGATTTGGTAATGGATAAGATTGAGGTGGGTACGCTATTTGACTCATTAGACAATGTGCATAGATTAATTTGATAAGAATTAAAAATAACAATTACATTTTAAAAATCTTTCTACTCTAGCTGTGGGACAGGTAGGGGGTGAAGTTAATGACTTTTGCTGACTATTATTCTTTAGGAACAGCTAAAAAACAATTTTCTCATTAATACTTTGGTGCAATCTGTGTTTCTCTATTATTGCTTATCTAATTTTTATTTCATCAGAAATAGTTTATAATTAAAAGAGAGAATATATGAGAGATGATAATCTAAGATAAAAGAATATTTACAAAATCATTAGGTTGCTAAGTTCCAAGAGCAGCTTAACCATAATGCCATTTAGAATTTGCATTTTATTTGAAGTTGCTTAACATTTATTACTTCATCTAAAGTTTGCAGGGGATTAGAACTTGTTGGAGGTGGGAAAGGAGTTGACGCCACATCCCTTGGCTAGCCTGCAGTTTCATAGTCACTAAAAGGTGGAGCTCTGTCTGGAAGATGGGCAGGTTCTCCATGTACCCCTTGGGCATTCTCTGTCCAGGAGCCTGGAAAAGCCAGGTTCTGCTGCAGAAACAAAAGTTTCCCCTAGCTCAGTGAATTAAAGCAACAAAGATATGTTCACGGCTCCTGCTACATGCTCATCGTGTGTAACTGGAGATTTTTTTTTGAGGTATAGAAATCCTCATTATTTACCAGTCCAGACAAACTTAAATTGTCAGTATTTGGAACATTCCCAGGTACAAACCCAGAGGGTTAAGAGAATTCTCCAGGTAAGACAGCATCTTACCTGGAGAACCTGGAAGTGATGCCCAAAATGTCTGCCCAAACTCACTGGACAGTATAAGACTTCATGTGCCCACAAGGAAAGGATTGGGCATAATTGGAGAAAAGACCTAGAACACACAGCCTCCATGCTTAAGGGTGATCAAAAACACTCTCTTGAACAGTGAGGGGAGGCAGACTTTCTTCTCAGAGCCTACCCATCATCAATCCTCAGATAGTAACATCCATGGAGCTGGGGAGTTGAGCAGAAATACAAGGGATGTGCAGTGAAGAGCACCAGGTAAAACATAATTCACTTACATTATTGTCACTTTGTTTCCTGCATTGAGGTGTGAACAAGAGTGGCTTTTCCTAGTGATACTAGCGATAGTCCACCCAGTATAACCACAGAGCAATTATTATCAGCTCAAATAATGACAATAATAATGATAAGTGTGAAAAGTGATTTTATTCTATTGATTTTCCCTAAAGACAATGCCTAGGAAGAGGGAGAAGAGGTTTTCACATAAACAAAAATTAGGGGAAGTGAGGTGGGTGTGCCCAGGGCTGAAATGCAGTAGCCTGAAGACAGGGACTCTCGGACACGGTGGGGACAGCCATCTTTTTTGACTGAAGGTGAGGTACTTGTTACACTGCTTCCTCATAGCAGAAAAGAAAGAGCTACATTTGCATGTACACATTACTGGGAATGATAACAAGAATATTTTAATGGAGGAAATTGATGGCCCATGAAGAATAATCGTCTCCTTATGTATTTATGTGTTTTCTACTAAAATAGTCTGGACTTTGTTCACCTAGAAAGGCACAGAGTAGACGGAACTATGTGTAAAAATTGCCTACTTCTGGGAACTTGATTAATGGATCTATAAGTCTTGAAGACAAAACAGGAAGATCTCATGGTGTTGAGATGGGTAGCTCCAAGTCACCGCACCTCACCGTGCCTCTCTGCCTAGTGGGCGGTTCTGAAACATGAAGAGGGCAGTCTATGAAAGGCGCCTCACACCTCGTCTGGCTTGTCAAAGGTCAGAACACAACTCTAAATTGTTCCACTATTCTTTGTTCTCCTAAAAAAAGCATGGTCTGAATCACACACTTAAGGAAAAACCCTAACTTGCCATGACTTTGTCCAGGATGAGCCCTTAGTAATAAACTGAAACTCAAAAGAGATGAAACATATGTTCTCTGAGTTCTTAGAAAAATGTGACTTCTCTATTCTGGGTACCCATATTAGTTTTCTAGAGTAGTAGTAACAAACTAAAACAACAAACATTCCTTCTCTAATAGTTTTGGAGGTCAGAATTCAAAAATCGAGGTTTTGGAAGAGTCGTGCTCCCAGGTTCTAGGAGAGAATCCTTCCTTGCCAACTTTAGATTCTTGTGTCTCGGAACATGTGTTGGCTTCTGGAAGCATCAGCCCAATTTCAGCTATGTCACATGGCCTTCCCCCTGTTTTTCTGTCTCAAATCTCCATCTCCTTCCTTTTTTATAAGGACACCTGTTATTGGATTTAGAGCTCACTCTGAAAGCATCTCAAATTCTTAATTACACCTGCAAAAACTCTGTTTCCAAGCAAGGTCACATTCACGAATTCCAAGTTCCCACTGCATTTAGACATTGTCAGGCAGCATGGATGGCTGGACCCCTTCAGTGGGATATTGATTATCTGGGAGGCAGATAGCGCATTAGAAAAGGGAAAATGCCTTATCTTCCCCATCCACCCAATTAAGGTGACTCAGATTTGTGAAATCTTCTCAATCTATTTCTAAGAAAGAACTCTGTAGCCCTTGGAACTTGAGAGAAAATTATTCCCCTAATTAGCCAGGCTCTAAACTATCTTTTGTTCTAGGCTTTGATTCACAAAGTTTTTCCTGAGCACCTGTAATGTGTTGACTGGGAGGTGAATGACATGAAGCCCTGGTCACTTTCTGACTTTGAATGACACGAACCCCTGGTCACCTTGAAGATTTTCCCTTTGCTGCCTCCGAGGGGAAAGAGGATCTAGCAGCACAGTGTCCCAGGCCTCAGCTAATTGGAACAGGAATGGATACCTGTCCCAAGATGGCCAGGCAGTGAATTGGGGGATGAAGCTACTGTTTGTTCCTTCATTTTTCTGTTTGCTTAGCCATCTTACTACCCAAGTACTTAGAGAAACCTGCAGAGAGAACAAGGTAGCTTCTCAAAGGGAAGGGATGGCACATACCTCTGGGAAAGGTAGTAATATATCCTCACACTTCCTAGAATGACCATGGCCTTTCTTGTAACTGGTTCCCTGGAATTCTCCTTATCCTCAGGTTTCTATACCCTGCAGGCTATGGACACAGTGATTGGAGGGGAGACAGGCCCCTGGTGCAGGCACATTCATGGTCAATAAAGCTATGAGCCAAGTTCTGTGTGAGTTGGGAAAGGGAGGACTGGCTAGTTTTGTAAGCAAATAAAGGTTCACCAAAAAAAGGTGACACCCATTTGGAAAGATGAATAAGTTTTTCTTGCTGAATTTTATTAATTAATGTGTTTATGAAGTAGTTCTTAGCCTTGGATTCACATTGAAATCACCTGAACAATGCCTCGCCCATTGCAGATCAGATGAAAAGAATTTAGATATTTTGTATGTGTGTTTTTGTTAATTCCTCCAGGCGATTCTGATGCACAGAGGTGGCTTTGAGTTAGTGACTTAATGAGTTACACAACAAAACAGCATCATTCTATCACACTATGTCCTCAGTTCTCTTTAGATTAATAGCTTTAGTGTCATCACCCTGAAGCCAGCTGTGTGCCACCAACTACATTCACAGCCCCAATACCTGACTCTATGTAAAACGTGCAACAGGTGCTAATGAGATGTTTTAACTTCTGTGCATCACAAAGAGATGTGGGCTCACATACCCATTATGCTGCATCATTTGTTTTTGTCAACAGCTTTCTCTTCCTTGATGATGACATCACTGACTCCTAAAAAACAGCCTTTAATTTATATTTGCACCCTCCTCTTTTCTTCTACCACTGCCCCAGTGCAGGCCTCTCACATGGCACTTTTCTTATAGGTCTGATATCCAGTAAGCCATTTCATGGTCATTATTATAAACATGATCATGGCCGGGCAAGGTGGCTCACGCTTATAATCCCAGCACTTGGAAGGCCAAGGCTGGGTGGATTGCCTGAGCTCACAGGTTCTAGATCAGCTTAAGCCAGAGCGAGACCTCATCTGTAAAAACAGCCAGGCATTGTGGCAGTGCCTATAGTCCCAGCTACTTGGGAGGCTGAGGCAAGAGAATCGCTTAAGCCCAGGAGTTTGAGGTTACTGTGAGCTATGCTGCTGCAGCACTCTACAGGGTAATAAAGTGAGACTCTGTCTCAAAAAACAAACAAACAAAAAAAAAAACATGATACATCCACAAGTCCCAAAACATAAGCACACACACTCCACTATCTACTCATTATCCACTCATTCATCCATCCATTCACCCTTCCATTTATTTATTCATTTATCCATCCATTCATCTATCAATTCACCTGACAGCCATCTATCTGTCCATTCACCCATTTATTATCCATCCATCCATCCATCTATCCCTGTTTCACACTACATAGTAATAGCTACAATTAAGATTAGGATTGGGTAAAGTGAGGTAAGATTTATGGATGGAGAGAGGAAAAGTGAAGTTAGTTTTCAGGTTAGATATGGGCAAGATAAAATTAAGTTTAGGATAGACTGAGGTTAAGTTTAGGGTTAAGGATGCCACACAAGGTCAGGTTTTAGGATTAAGGATGGGTAGACTGCAAGCTCAAGTTAGAGTTAGGGATGAGGAGAGAGAGGGCTAGATTTAGAGAGGGCATGGAAGCCCCCTGTGAGAGTTGATACCCGGAGGACATGTGAATGGTCAGTACAAGTGTGTCCATATAAAAGTAGATTCATGATCACCCCTGGCCTTAGGTAGTGAAGTGGATTGGCCCATGCAGAGAACTTCCCAGGAGACCCATACAGGAAGAGGTTGTTAGGAGGAGAGGAGATATGAGATGCTGAGGGTCAGGAAAGAAGACCTTAGAATTTTCAATAAACTGTTCAGTGTACACCAGAGATGGCAGAAATTGCAGAAGGACTTTGGGCGGGTGGGGAGGTGCCACAAAGCACATACCTTCATCCCCAAGGAAGTCACTCTCTTCCTTTCCAATTTCCAGTGTGTTGGTCCTCAGCTGCTTAAGGACGTTCCTCTGGGTAGATTAGCCAACAAAAGATTAGAGCATACTGGAACTTCTATTGAGAAATAAAGAGCTCTGAAGTGGTCACTACAGAAAAGCCCAGTCCACTGTAATCCCTCCTGCCATGCACTGGGTCCCTGTCTTTTCCCACACAACTAAGGATTTTTGAAAAATTTCCTGCTAAACAGTCAACACTTGGCTGTGTTTCCCTTCCTTCATTCTCTCTTTCTTCTGCCATTCCTTCTTTGATCTTTCAAGACCTGGGCATTCTTTCTGGCCAGTTATAGAGGGGGATGCAGAGAAGTTCAGAGGCCTAGCATCAGTCAAGTAGAACAAACAGAGTGAGAAGAAGTCTGAGGCATGAAATGGCTTGGCCCTTGAGGTTGGAAATGAAGCCTGTTCTCCTATACATCTGGCTGGAGGCAGAGCAGGAAGGAGTGAAGTGGGACAGGTCCCTTGAGGAGGACCTGTAGAGTGTAAACTTTATTTTGAAAAGAAAGAAGGTAGAAGACAAGAACAATAATGTATTTTAAACTTAGAGGGGACATATTAAATTTGTATCTTAAAATTTTCATCACAGGTATAAAAATTACTGGCGATAAGAAAGTATGTTTGTATACACGTACATTAATGTATGTGTCATATCTGAAATTTATGTAGATGGATAGACAGATAGATAAAATTTGGGAATTGTTTTATATCTTCCAACCCCAAGAACTTGAATTTATCAAGTCTAGATGCAAGAACTAGAAACCAGAAAGAAAAATCTGGCGTATTTGAATAGGCAAAAATACAAATCTTTTCTCTGTCATAAGATTCTATATAAAAACTTAAAGGACAACAGATTGAGAAAACATATTTGCCATTTTTAAAACATAAAAATATTACTATTATTTTATAAATACAACTCAATTGAAAAATTAGCCAATTTTTGAATAGTTTTAAATATTAATTCACAAAAGGGGAACTGCTACTGGCTGGCCACTACTAGTTAGAGAAATGCAAATCTAAGCGATGTGACGGCATTGTTCCACTATCAGGTTTCCCTGTAAAAAACTGATAATATCTCTAAATTGAAGAGAGAAGAATGAAGCCTGTACTTCCACAGACAGCTATGCAGAGTAGTTTATAAACTGGTATGGTCTTTATAGCGAGGAATTTTGGCAGGTAGCTTTCAAGATGTTTTAAATGTGCATGCTGTTTGTCCCAACCATATGTCTGCACCAGTATGTGTCCATTGCATCATTGTTTGTAATAGCAAGAACAGCACCAAAACTAATCCTGGATATCCTCCAGTAGATGAAAAAAAAAAAAAAAGAAAGAAAGAAAGAAAATAAGTTACGTGGCAGCTGTAAGAACTGACTTAGAACTTTGCCATTGCTAGATGAAAAGAGTAAGCCACAGAAATAGAGCAATGTCCCCCTCTCCTGTAAACAAAAAAGCAAAAAATGCTCTGCCTACAAAGACCTCTCAGTGAATAGAAGACAGTCTGAGAGTCTTCAGAGAGGAGCAGGCTTGTGTTTAACTGGGGAAAGGAGCACTTATAACTGACTTTATACTACTTATTTTTAGATATTTTACAATGAGAATGTGTCTATTATTATGATTTGAAAAAACGAACAACAACAACAACAAAACTAAGAATGCATAGCTGAAGAAATAGACCAGCCTGGAAGCAGAGCCCCACATCGCGTGGAGGGATGAGAGCAGGAAGGCAAGGAGTCTGGTGAGAAGGACCTTGCAGAAATCCAGGCAGCATCAGAAAACCCAAGGGTGGATTCTCAACGGAGAAAGTTACATTTGGAAAATAGGAACTAAATTCACAAGACACTGAGACAGCAGAATCCAGACAACTGGGTTCTCCAGCAGAGCAAGGAACTTGACCATAAGGATGCTCAGAGTTTATTTGTTAAGTTGCAATGATGGTGGTGCTGTTGGCAATGATAAGTCATAGAAAATGTGGAAAAGCAATTTAATTCTGAGAAAATATGTGCTTGGCATTATTTTAGGCAGAGATTGGACTTAGAAAATTAGAAAAGACCTCTGAAGTCAAGGCTATAGGAGATGGATGAGTTGTAGACCAATTTTATCTGGAGTCTAACTCAGGTGCCAGCAGTGGACTTCAACTATCACACTTTGGCACCAAAATGGACATTAGTAGGTCCCAGCTCCTGACCTGTGAACCTTGAATTTCTTTGGATGCTCAAGACACAAAGACAACTCTTGACTAATTGCCAGCATTCCAAAAATCTGAAAGGAAAATGTTTGTTTATCTGGAATGAGACTGCTCTCATTAACTAGTCACATTCTCTGCTTTTGCCCAGAATTATCCCACTTGTACTTCTTACCTGGTGCAGCTTTAAATCACTAACTGCTTAATAAAATGGGAAGACAACAAATAGAGAAAAATTTATGAAAAATAAGAATCTACAAAGAATGTGCCTCACCAGACACCTTCCAGGGCAGATAATAGCATGAACCTCTCAACACAGGGAAAACTGAACTTCCGGATTGCATCCATAGGCTGGCCAGGGGGTTTCAGTTTACCCTCTTTTAAATGGTTTACAAATGTATTTCCGCTTTTACATTGTGAAATATGATCAGCCTTGATCTTATCCTTACTCTCCTACCTTTCCCCACTCTTAGGGTGTAATTTTTTCCCCTCTGGAAGGAAAGCTGATTGATGGCAGCAGGAAGGACATTAGAGAAAATAAATAAGTTAAATTTATGCGAGTAGAGAGGGAATTGCCTCATTAACAGAATAATTGAGCTGTTAGTTAATTTTACTTGTTATCCACAGAAAAGGGCAAAAATCTTCTAAGCATTGACTCCTTTTCTTCCAAGTGATTAAAAGAACAACAAAAAGGTTTGTATCTTAGATGTGCCTAGTAATTATGTGCCTGACACATTTTTTTTTCTTTTTAAATATCATACAAGGCAGATGTATTTTTAAAATCCTGGCAATTTACACAACACTATGAAAGTGTCAGTTCTTCTTAATCAGAAATTTTCTACACTTCCCCCACCCTTATTAGCAGTAATTTCTGCTAATTAATAATTATTACCTTTTTCTTAGGCAAATTTACTTGTTAGTGTAACATCACTTTCTGCTTTGCTAAGATCAATATGTTTAACTATCACTGTAAATAATGCATAAAATTAATAATAAAACTATGCTTGCTCGATAGAATGCAAGCTTCATCTATTTTCTTTTTATTATTATTATTATTAAATCATAGCTGCGTACATTAATGCAATCATGGGGCATTTAACCACCTACACTGGTTTTATAGACCGTTTGACGCATTTTCATCACATTGGTTAACATAGCCTTCCTGGGATTTTCTTAGTTATTGTGTTAAGACATTTATATTCTACATTTACTAGGTTTCACATGTACCCTTGTAAGATGCACTACAGGTGTAATCCCACCAATCACCCTTCCTCCACCCATCCTTGCCTCTCCCTCCACTCCCTCTTCCCCTTTTCCCCTTCCCCCTATTCTTAGGTTATAACTGGGTTATTGATTTCATATGAAAGCCATAAATTAGTTTCATAGTAGGGCTGAGTACATCAGATACTTTTTCTTCCATTCTTGAGATATTTTACTAAGAAGAATATGTTCCAGCTCCATCCATGTAAACATGAAAGAGATAAAGTCTCCATCTTTCTTTAAGGCTGCATAATATTCCATGGTGTACATGTACCACAATTTATTAATCCATTGGTGTATTGATGGGCACTTGGGCTTTTTCCATGACTTAGCAATTATGAATTGGGCTACAATAAACATTCTGGTACAAATATCTTTGTTATGATGTGATATTTGGTCTTCTGAGTATGTACTTAGTAGAGGAATTATAGGATTGAATGGCAGATCTATTTTTAGATCTTCAATTTTCTCAAAACATCTTTCCAAAAGAAATGTATTAATTTGCATTCCCACCAGCAGTGTAGAAGTGTTCCCTTTTCTCCACATCCACGCCAGCGTCTCTGGTCTTGGGATTTTGTGATATGGGCTAATCTTACTGGAGTTGGATGATATCTCAAAGTAGTTTTGATTTGCAATTCTCTGATGATTAAAGATGATGAGCATTTTTTCATGTCTGTAGGCCACGTGCCTGTCTTTTTCAGAGAAGTTTCCCTTCAAGTGCCTTGCCCTGCCTGTGATGGGATCACTTGTTCTTTTCTTGCTAATGTGTTTGAGTTCTCTGTGGATTCTGGTTATTAAACCTTTGTCAGAGACATAACCTGCAAATATCTTCTCCCGTTCTTAGGGCTGTTTGCTTGCTTTACTTACTGTGTTCTTGGGTGTGCAGAAGCTTTTTAGTTTCATCAGGTCCCAGTAGTGTATTTTTGAAGCTGCTTCAATTGCCCTGGGGGTTCTCCTCATAAAATATTCACCCAGACCAATTTCTTCAAGTATTAACCCTGCACTCTCTTCTAGTATTTTTAAAGTTTCATGTCTTAAGTTTAAATCTTTAATCCAGTGAGAGTCTATCTTGGTTAATGGTGAAAGGTGTGAGTCCAATTTCAGTACTCTACAGGTCACCAGCCAGTTCACCCAGCACCATTTGTTAAATAGGGAATCTTTTCCCCACTGAATGTTTTTAATTGGCTTGTCAAAGATCAAATAACGGTAAGTAGCTGGATTCATCTCTTGGTTCTCTATTCTGTTCCAGACATCTA